>BKZX01028904.1:0-21301 GCA_014362285.1 Fagus crenata
CCATAATTGAAGTCTGAATCTCACACAAAGATTTCTTGAAGTAAAATTTGATTTGCTAGCCGTAGGTGAATTCGGCATATATGGATACTAGGTTTTGTGTTTATGTAATAGATCTTGAAGGCCTTGAAGGCCGGTTTCGGGGATGCACCACTAGGAGCTGAAAATTTCTAATTTTTCCGTAACTTTTAGAAATCCATAATATTATAATCTAACCGAATGTTAGTATATGTGTCTGTATATATATACATTAATATTTTTTTCTTCTCTTTCATAACATGAAATACCTTCGTTTTATTAGTTTTAAGAAGCTTATGCTCTGTCAAATTCTAGTTTTTGCATGACTAAATGATCAAATTAATGTGTGTACTCTCAAGTATGTCTTAGGTTTGAATTCTGTAATGAGAAGCGCTTAGGAATAAATCTTACTCCTCCGCACATTGTCCACTAATGTCTTTATGGGATTGAGATAACAATTATGATTCACTAGATTCAGCAGGTAGGATGCTATGATGGAGAGTCAAAGAAAAATTCTTCCAACCTTATCAAATTTGGTACTTAAAAGCCACGGAAAAATTTGAGTTTGGAGAGCATAACAATATTATTATCAATTTTCTTTTTGGGATCAATAAAAACTTCAAATCAATTGAAACTTGCAAAACAAGATACAAAGAGACTAGTAGGAGGCTGCAAACGAATAAACAAGAATAGTCACTTAAATCCTAGATGGAATTTTATGTTACTTTGTATGATTATTCCCCACTATGAGTTTGACGCTTGGTTAGATGCAAATTCCCACAAAGAAATTGGTCGGGCCTAAATTTTGTGACCATGACGTGTGGGGTTGTGCTGAACATGTCATATTGTCCCCATAGCTTCTTTCTTCTTCTTTTTTCCCTGAATTTGTTGTCCCCATAATTACTTCCAAACTTTTTGAACCCATAATGCTATGTGCACAAGAATAACCACCAAGTAAGCTTATAAATTCCATTAGTATTCTTAAAATCATATTAGGGGTTTTCTTAAAGAAAAAAATCATATTAAGAGTATGTATTTAACCCACTAACCCAACGAACCCACCTCAAATTGACGCCTTGTTTTTTTTTTTTTTTTGGTGTTAGTTAATGAGTTGAATGAATTGGGTTGTCATCCTAATTTTTGTTTGAAGCTTGGTTTAGTTTACGTTCAGGTTTGTGAAAATTTCAACTCGGATAACTTGACTCAAAAGACCCTACCCACATTATTATAATAGTTAAAAATAATTATTTAATTATTTTCTTTATTTTTTTACTTAGTTTAAATTTGTTAGTTTGATTTATTTTAGTATTTGAGACTTAGTTTTGATGAAATTAGAGTATTAACCCTAATTGTATGCAATAATTTATTGAATAATGTTTCTAAATTATTGAATGAAAGCCCAATTGTTTTATTATACCTAAAAAATGGGTTAGTTTTTAGAGTTAACTTGGCATAAGTCAGGTTTAGGGTATTTTCAACCTAAGAAATCTCCAATCAAATCCAATCCAACCTTACACATGCAAACCCTAATCTAATAATTTATAATGATTACCTTTTGTGCAAACAAAATTATCCTTTTATAAATGGAAAAAGGAGAAGAAACTATTTATTTTATTTTTTTTAACAGAAGCAATTTCGGTTCGCCAAATTCAAGTGTCAAATACAAATTGAGATTAAATTCTATATGGAGACGGTGTAGAGAGTGGTTTTTACACCCTCCAATAGGGTCTTGCCACGTCATAGTTGTGCAAATTAAAGATTAAAGCCTACCACACCCAATCAACTCCCATTTTTCTCATCTCTCATTCCTCTTTTCTTAGCCACCTGCCCCACTCCCACTCTCTCTGTTCGGCCAACACCGGTGCTTCTCTTCCCCCACCTCTTCGGCGTCCCTGTTTGCAAGACCAAGAGGTGACAAAAATATTTCTTCTTCATTCACCCCCAACCTCTTTTTTTAGTTGAAGTATTTAACACATAGGTGCAAAACACTAGAATCTCCCCCATCGAGCACAACTACTTGAGTAATTGAGTCTGGCTGCGCAGAGATCAACTCCCTCACCAGCTCAACTAGTCCGCTCTCAACTGCATAATGGAGGGGAAGTCTCCCATCTTCATCAGGAATCAAGCATGCATTCTTGTTTGCCCGTAACAGTGCTTTAGCGATCTCTATGTCTCCCTCAGCACAAGCCAAGTGGAGAGGGCAGCGTTTGTGGTAGTCCACCTCAACAGCTTGTCGAGGATTTCGATCTAGAAGAGTTTTGCTGAGCTCAAGGTGGCCATTTGAAGCTGATATGTGTAATGGCGTTTCGCTCCATGGTGACAGTGCAAGTCTCTAAAGTAACAGTGAGTCTTTACGCATCAAATCATCCAACGTGGTTGTAGAGCCACTCAGTGATGCCTTGTAGAGTTCGTTTATATCATCTTCGAGCCTCATTCCCATTCTCTCTCTTTGCCTCTCTGTCTGTGTGTTTGGGATTGTGTATGAGATAGTTTCATACAAGAAGAAGCACACACACACACGTATATATATATATATATATATATATATATTATGGCAAGTATCAATGGAAGGGAATTTTCTAGGAAGTTTCCTGAAAATTGCGCGGTATTTTCTCAAAAAAAGAAAAAAAAAAAAAGAAAATATATTGTCATGTCATTATGTTCATTACTTCAGTATTGGAGATACAAACGAATTTGATTCATGGTGATCGAGGTGCGCACGGCACGGCACGGCACTTCCATTTTGAGAAATGCATTGTGAATGCTTTTCTTTTTCTTGCTTTTTTCTAAATTTGTCATGTTTTTGTTTTTATTTTGATCTCGCCTACTTTATTTTGGGTCCAAGCACAAAAGGACTCATAGAGTCATAGTGCATCCACCCTCTAGAGATGAGAGTACACGGACTTGAACGAGACTACGAGAGTTCTCTACATATATATGCTGCCTATAGAGAAACAAGGCATATTGTCTTGGTCTTAGCACTTGTCTGATTAAAGCATCATTTCACTACCTCGAGTGATTTATAAGATCTTAGATCAGCGACCCAGTGGTTTCAGGTTGTATTATTCAAATTAACCAAAAAATTCTTGCTTGAAAACAAAGAAATAGCGAAGCAATTGGACACAATAAGCAGCCATTATAATACCATCCATGTAGCGTTTGAGAAACAAGCAACTGTACATATATGCCATCTAATATTATAGGAACTAGCATATAATCCGTGCAAAGCACGGAAAAAACTCTATATAAACACATAATATGTATGTGATTAAAATATATATTCAGAATTATTTTATGGAAAATATGTTCCATCAAAAAAATAAAACTGATAATAACAAATAGATGGAATTGCACCAGCAACAGAAAAATAAAAGAAATTAGATAGTGTATAATAATTGAAAAAAAAATAGTTATCTTTAATTGATAATGTTTGAACAAGACTAAATTTTGTAATTAATCAAGTTCATTAATCAGTTTTATCCAAACTAATGACTTAATTAATTATCCAACTTCTATAAATCAAAAGAGTGTATTTGGTCCGAATTATGCCTTAATGATAAAGGACTTGGTTCAATCCAGAAATGGTAAACACTAACTAATTTACTTATAATTTTAATATAGAAGTTAATATCAAACAATCTCTAAGACAAACCTGATCATAGATTTAATCTCGAGATAACAGTTTACAATTTATTCTTCTTCAAATGTAAACAACTTGGAATTAAACAAAGCTGCAAATAATAATAAACTGTAGAATATTTATATTAAATAGTAATCGAGTACAATCACTTCGAATATGAACAAGAACAACAGAAACTTACAAAATGAGAAGCTTCCTGTTAACCTCATACATTTCAAGAACCCGAACTGCAAGATCTAAGTCTCACTCGAACTAAGTAATAATGTCTGGAAGGACTAGAACTACACAAAATTAGAGCCTTAGCTCCTGATACCATGTTGTGCCTTTAATTATATAGGCAGAGGTATGAATACTACACAAGTAATAAAAGTGCTCTACAAGACAATGTATTGGACCTAAGACCCATTGGGCTTATATTCTAGCACTAAGGTAAATCTAATTGACACTGTGACACATTTCTAATATCTTTGGGCATTTATTCATTCTTATTTGGATTGTTCCTTAATGATATGATTTTTGATTTTGGGGATTGTTTTATGGAATTTAAGTGACGTGATACTTTTATATAACAAATATTTCTATATACATTAAATTCATTTAGTTCCTAAGAAAATGAAGAAAATCCTAATTACTTTCTCACAAAGAAAAAGGATCCTAGTCCTCGTTTGATTACTTCCCCATCGAATTTCAACTCTAGTTTTATGAATTATACATGTGAAAATAGAAAGAAAAAAAAATGGTCAACCTATGTTATTGGTCCTTAATGTTTATATATGTTACACTTTTGATCCCTAATATTTAAAATGCGTGCAATTGATTCCTAACATTTCAAAAGCGCGTGCAATTGGTCCTAATGTTTTAAAAAGATTAAGCCAATAACGTTTCAAGAACGTTTACTATTAGGTACTAACACTGTATTTTGACTGCAAAAAAATTAAAAACCAACCAACCAACCACACAAATTAAATTGTACAAGCTAGGTATCATCACAAACATTATGGAAATTTGAAAATAGAACCAACAGAATTCAAGTAGATGATTTGCAACCCCAGCACCATCCCCACTAAAGAGCACCACCTCCGGTCATCACCTACCTCCTTCCAGCCACCATTTTCCGGCCAGCTCATCGGAAACATCTTTAAAGCTTTTAGATGCTTGCACAATCGTTTTGAAGGTAAAAACTGAACTTTCCTCTCAAATTTCACTATGAGATCCTTTGGGTTTTGTTATAATATGATTATTATGGTAGATACTTGAAAGATTTAGTGTCACCATGAAAGATTGGGAAGGTTAGGAGGATTTGGTAGCAAAGGTTTTGTGAAATCTGAATTTTCCATATCGTTTAGGTATTTTGAAATTTGGTTGTGAAGAGTTATGGTTGAATCTTTGTGTGGGTTTTATTTTGTGAAAAGTAACAACTATTAAAGTTCGGGTTTTCGCTTTGGTTGGATTACTAGTCAAATATTTTGATGATAATCTAAAGATTTTTACTTTGTATTTGTTTGAGTGGTTGATTGAGCTGCTTTTGATTGCTGGTTGTATAATATGAGGTGTATAGAACACCACTTGAAATGAATTTTACAGCAAATAGACTACTATTAAAACTAGAATTAGTTTCTGTCAGGAGACAGATTTGAGTCAGCCACATTGCGGGATTTTTAATAAATTATGTAGAACTCATTTTGAGTTGAAATTTCTGTGGTACATTATAAACATATAGATGTACATCCCTATAAATTTTCAGGCTAATCGGATGACTCTATGTGGGTCAAACGAATTTTACAAAGGGCTGACCTGCTTCCATTTTAATCTGAAAATAGATATTTTGGCAGAATTTGTCCCAAGCTTTTATTTATTGGATTGAGTTGAAATTTCATATATGAGTATTGTTTAGTGTGTAAAACTTGCTTGATTTTTTTGGTGGCTTGGTTCTATTGTTTAGTACCCGAAATAAATATAAATGTTTTGCTACCTCTATTCTTAATATTGCTTGATTCCATGGGTGATGTGTCTTGAGTCATCCTAGTTAATACGCATTGCTTGCAATGAAGTATTAAGATACTTTGGTAGCATTATGGTGCTTGAGATTTCTTGTATGCTTGTTTGTCTCCCAAGAAGATTGGATCTTTGTCTTAGGATGGTCAAGTTAGGCTTTAGAGCCTTTGGTTTGAATTTTAGGGGATCCTTTTAGTTTATGGAGATAAGTGTGGTGTTCTACTTTGTGATGAGTAAGATTATTTATAGGATTGATGTTATGTTTCTAGGTTCCAATGTACTTGGTGATGGACCTAGTGACTAGTTTGGCTTGCTTGTGTAGTGCTCGCTCGAGGTAAAACTGGTGATCATGCGAGGTAAGTAGCTACTTAATGGGAATTTTTAGAAAACAAATCATTATTGCATATTGGCATTTTAAATATTGAAATATTTCATGGTTTTCCTAAAAGGTAATATTGGTACAATTCTCGTTATTTAATGATTTATGGAAAGTGCATGAAGCATGGAAATTTGCATTATATTTATATTTGGGGAAATGCATGATTTTTAAGCATGGAAAAGGATAAGTATCTTTGATTTAATCCTTTGATAATGGATTTTATGAATTCATTGGATTATTTGGAAATTCTAAAGATGTTTTATCTTAGCGTATTTTATTAGGGAAATTTGATAGAAAAACTTATTGACAAGGAATGGTTTTGGAAACTTTGTGACAACTCTGTCTTCGTGACGATTATTATGTCTTTGTGACAATGTCTTTGTGACCAACTTGTCTTGGTGAATTTACTTTATGAAATTAGAGATTTTAGAGACATGTTTTAAAACTTTGAGGTGACTCCGCTAAGGTGAGGTTCTTGGTGAATCAAAAGACTTAGTGAGGGGGCCAAATGAGCTATGTATTTTTATTATATTATGCTGTGAGCTCTTTGTGTTGTTTTACCCTTGTGCTGTGACATTGTGATTACCTAGCTAAGTACCGTTGTCTTTGTGACATTGGTGTCTTGGCACTCCATCTTTGTGACGGCTATGCCTTTGTGACAACTCCATCTTCGTGAGGAGTACTATTTTACTTGTGGGCCTAACAAAGCTCTTGGTAGAAACAAAACTTACCTATGGGCCTAACGAAACTTCTGATAGAAATCAAGTTGTGTGGTCTTTTACCTGTGGGCCTAACAAAACTCTTCGTTTCAAAGATATTTTTCCTTTCAGATAATATAATCTTACTCTCACGTGCAGACTGCAGTAGAAAATTACGCCAACCCTAAGACGTGTTTCTTTCATGTTGTTTTCAAGGTCTAGTATACCTGGTTATCTTCTTCTTCATTTTTTTTTTTTTTTAAATGAAAAGTTTTCTTTCAGTGCATAAATTCATTCTGTTTTGGATTTGGCAGGCTGCTGCATTGGCATTTTACATACTTTCTGCCCTATTCATTATTAGCTTTGTCATCATTTTTGTGGTGACTGTTCTTTCTTGCTGCTCTGGATTTTTGGGTAGTCAGGAATGTGAGTGGTTGTATTTTAGTTGGGTTAAGGTGGTGGAATGAAATTAATGATCTTGGTGAAAGTGTATGGAAATTTGAATCTTTTGACCAAGAGGTTAGTATTACATCTTATGCTTTTCAATATCAACTTATCTTCACTTGGTCTTATCACTTTGTGTCTAGGTTAGTTATTGAATAAATTAATGGGTACACTATAACTTGAGTGCTGGTTAGTGTAGCTTAGGTGCCAGTATTCAGTGGTTCCTGTTTAGCTGATCATCAACTGTGTTTTGAGCAAGTGCTAAAGATGATATGTCTCTAAGCTTATTTTGAAAGAAAAAATAAATAAATAAAAAAGTTTGAAAGAAAAGATTATTATTATTTCAAAGTTTATTTTGGCACAACAGTTTAAGGGGTTTGTTTACAGAATCGATATCACCACCTTATATTTATGTCAATTGAGCCTTCAGGAGGGGGAGGGGGGTTCTGAATTCCACTGGAGCTTTGTGCTTGTGTTGCGAGATGCATCGACATATACATCTACTTTCTTTTTCTCAATTGATTTTGGTTTAGACTATGGAACATTTACAATGCCACGGTTGAAAATGCACCAAAATAAGTTGGGATGTTTTGTATTATTAGAAACTATTACATGAATTGGATACTATCTCCATCTTTATGTTGACCAGTTAGCACTGCAGAATTTGAGTCCATAAGAACTTAGTTTTTCCAATGAAACATGTTGAATTCGTTGGCTATATATGTACTTCTACATGAGTTTTGGGTTGGTTGTATGTATGTCTAGGATTATTCTTTGGTTATATATAAATTGATTTGACGAATTTACAAACAATGATGTGATTCAACATTTTATTTAGTGATTGGTTGTATGTATGTCTAGGGGCTATGTTATGGTTCCTTTTGACTTAACTCCAGATTGAGCTTCAATTGTATTTTGTTCAACTTATTCTAATCTTCAATATCTTTATATCTTTATATCTTTATTGTTGCAGCCACTTGTTAATTGCTAAAATGACCATCTAGAAGTTCTCGTTGTACTTTGGAGGGTTATTTCACATTGTTTGATGTGGTGTATTTGGCAGGAGCAGAATGGGCATAGTTTGGAGGATTCTGAGAGGACTATAGTCGAGCTGAAATTATTATTTTTCAAAACTTTATTCGATTGGTTTTCTTTTAGGAGTTTTGTTTCTTGTATTTTTCTGCTCACATTTTAGATTTTTACTCCCTTCGAGCTTGATTGTATTTTCTAGTATACTGGGATTTTCCTCTTATTCAATAAAGTTTTATTGCTTTTTTTTTTTTTTTTTTAAATGAAGCTATACTGTTAGTGTTATCTCATCATTGGCCAACATTTGTTTAATAATGGATACCATTTATATGTATTTGAGATTTTCTAAAATTGCTTTTCCTCAAGGGCTTGTGTATTATGCCATGTATTGTCCTACTTCTGTGGTCTTTCCATGATTTTTCCTCTGCACCTCTGTTGGAAATTTACTTGTTAGTGTTTTTGGTGTTTATGAACAGTTTTAGTAGTGCACAATTTGTTTTAGTTTAAATTAGTAATGATAAGTGCCTTTTAGTGTTTGAGAACAGTGTCATGTAGTAATAAAGCCAAACGCAATCAGTCATTTTTTTATTTTTTCAAGACGTGATTGCTAAACTTTTTACCACATCCGAATACGATCAGTCGCTCTTTTTTACTAATGAATATGCGATCGATCGTTTGTTTTCTAGATACAAATGCGATCAATTGTGTATTTTATTGAAGAGATAAGCGATTAATCATTTCCACAAAAATTTTATGAAAATGTTATGATCGATCTTATTTTCTCCAGAACCTAAAATGATCGATCGCAAATTTTTATTAAAGAACAAAGGGACTGATCGTTTTCCCAGAACTTATAAAGAACATAATATTAGCGACTGATTGTATATTTTATGAATACATTATGATCGATCTCATTTTGTCCAAAACCTAAAATGATCAATCGCAAATGTTATTAAAGAGAATTGCGACTGATCGTTTTTTTCTAGAATTTATGAATAAACTAATTTATATGACAATAATAATTAGCCACATCACATGAGTTTGCGTATTTATAGGCTCTTTCCATTTATTGGGAAAATTGTATAGTCTCTTTTTTAGCATAGATATAAATATGAATGATAAATTGTACAATCCTCTTTTTCTCTTTTAAATTTGAAGTTTGGAAACATGATGTTGGAAAAAGCTATAATATCAAGAAGGTAAAGAAGAAAAATCTATGTTTTTTTATTTTTAATTATTATTACATTTTGTGGTAGTTCCATTAAAAATTGGACTTCTAACTAAAGTTGAGTTTGACAATTGCAAAATAAATAAAAAATAAAAATAAAATGAATTGATAATATGTTATTACATTACATATATTATTTAAAACCCCATAATAAATTATCAATCACAATTAACAAAGACTGGAAGACAGGTTTTGCTTTTCAATATATTGCCCAACTATGATGAATTAAATAGTGTGAATTTTCAGGTTGATATTTAATTTGATATACCAAAAAGCAAGAGACAAATATATGAAATTCATACAAACTTTGATCTTCTTTAACTTTAGAAAGTAGTAGTACTTGGTAAATAAAATAGTGGCATCCATTTCTAAATAAAGAAAATATTTCAAATGGTTAGAGATGTATATCCATGTATCCAAATACAAAAACATCACAAATATTCACCAGGCATCTCTAAACATTGTGTTTGTTATGCAATCAAATTTTCAATTTCATATTCTTGGCACCAAAAAAAAAAAAAAAAAAAACATGAAAACAAAGAGATTAGGAGTCAAATTAAATTTACAGTGAAATCGAAAAATTCAAAAAGAAAGTTAGCAAAAAGAAAATAAAAAATCAACAAGAAATGAAAATGAAAAATAAAGTAAAAGTAGAAAGAACCTTTATGAGAGAGAGAGAGAGAGAGAGAGATTTACCTCTATTGGCCCAAGATTCATATAATGAGTTTGAAGACAAGAAATAAACTCAAGAAGAAAAAAGGAAATTAAACACACACAAAAAATTAGTCATCTAAGTTTGCATTAATTTTATATATAAAAAACATAAATTGATTAAAATGACACTAATAGATTTTACAAAAAATAATGATACAGTGGAATTTGTAGAGAAATCACAGTTTCCAATAGTTTGAAAATTAGAGGAAGTTATGATAAATTTACTGGTAACATAGATGTAAGTCTCTATTTTTAATTTAATCATTAATTTTTATTTTTAAAATTCAAATACATATTTGATAAAACATGTATTTAATTATATGGGTTAATCGTGTTATGTCAAAACGAGTCGAGTCGACCCGCTTCCCCTTTTGAGGTCAATTTTTCTAAAATACTACTACTTAGGTTGGAAATGGAGAATGTATTAAATGTGGGCTTTGGCTTTAGGGCATGATTTAGGAATTTCTATGTTAAACTTATATTTTATTTCAATTAATCAACAAATCATGAAATCGAGCCCTTAAGTTGAAGATTTAAACCAACAATTCATTAAAATAGTAACCGGTTAACAAATTATTAGAGATCTTGCATATTAAGAATTAAGGTTTTATGCCTAAAAGGGGGGGTTTTGTATTTCGACTATCCATCCATTAAATTGATTGATCAAGAATGTAATTAATAAACCCAATTAAATATTTAAACTTCAAGTTTCAGTAATAATTCAGCCGGAGTGAATGAATTTAACAAAAAACTATGTATTAGGTTTATTATGAAAATTAGGGTTTCCAACCTCGTAAGGTTTTAAACTAATTGGATGGAAATCATATGTAATTAAAACATCTAATTAGGGATTGGTAATACCAATTGGGTGAAAACGCTATATATATGGTATTAATCAAATAATTAAAATCATTGAAATTTAAACTTATGACAAAGTTAGTATTTTGATTTTCTTAATGCTTTAAAATCAAGCAATGACCTCCGAATTTATGCAAATATGAAAAATTTGCAAATAATTATTCTCATATGATATAATTTAATAAGGTTAATTTAAAAAAGAAACATTGGTAGAATTTTTTTATTTATTATATATACTTGATGATTTTCGAACGTGATATTTGATTTGATATACCAATAAGCAAGGCACAAATATATGATATTCATACAAACTTTTTTCTTCTTTAAATTTATAATGTAGTAGTATTTGTTACATAAAAAAAATAGTGGCATATATTTCTAAATTAAAAAAATATTATAAATAGTTAGAGATGTTTATTCACATATTCAAATGCAAAAACTTTACAAATATTTACCAACCGTCTTTAAACAAAGTGCTTATTAAGCAATCATACTTTCTATTTCATGTTCCTAACAAAAATAAAATAAATAAATAAAATATTCATGAAAACAAAGAGATTAGGAGTCAAATTAAAACTACAATGAAATAAAAAAGAAGGTTAGCAAAAAAAAAAAAAAAAATCATGAAGAAATGAAAAGAAATAACAAAGTAAATGTTCTCATGTAGGAGTGTTATTTTTAAGATAATAGTAAAGTCTAATTTGAAATTTAAAATAAACTAACTTAATTTTTTTTTAAAAGATCCGTTAACTTATTTGGAATATAAATTTTAGGTATTTGAATTGGGAAAGTGGAAAGTGGGTACATGTTTTTATTTTTATTTTTTATTTTTAAGAATTGATCTATATGTGTGTGTTTATGGAATTTTCAAACACAACCTTAGTTTATTTTTAAAGTAGTTAAAAATATTGTGAATAGATTTTTTTGTTCATAGGGGTATTTTTTAGAGGACATAAAAGTGGAAATGAAGGGAATGAAGAAATTACTAGAAGATAATAATGACAATAATAATAAGAATAACAATGATAATCTATTCCTATTAAGAGGATTCATTCCCATCATTTCCACTTTAATAAACTTCCCAAAACTTTCTTAATATTTAGAAAATATTGCTATAAATAATAATTAAATGTGGGTGAAAAAGTAATTCACTGGATTCTCTACATAAAAGATTTTGAATTTCATCTTTAGGCCTAAAATATCCTTACATTTACTATTTAATTAAAAAGTAGAACAAAAAGGATATATACGTAATTTGGAACAAAAAAAAAAAAAACTACCTCAAACCAATCTCCCACGTATCCACACCATGTCTTCTCATCAATTACCACATACTATTATAAAAGACAAAAACGAAAACAAAAACCACTTCTCATGATACTTTAATTCAATTTTATTTTCTTATTTCAATTAACTCTTTATCCCATAAAATATAATTAAAAAATAAATAAATAGAAAAGTAATTTTTAGTTCCACTATCCCACGTTTAATTTTTAAGTTTTCAAGTTTTAAAACTTTTAACTACTCTTAATTTATCATCCATATCCTTTTTAACATTCTATTATTATTAATTAAGAATTATCTTTTATTCAGAATTCCTTTGTCTCATTTGTTACATGATACAAGTTTCTTTTTCATTTTTTTTATTACTTTCATCTCCATCTTCATTTTTATACCTGGTGATTTTACGTTTTATTTAAAATTAATTTTTTTTATCAATTTATATTATTTTCTATGAACTGCTATAATTTAATGTTTTCATGCAATGAAAAACATTTAGATGACAACCAATGGGCAGTGCACTTCACGTACAGAAGACCAAGTGAATGGTGTCAATTTAGGATTTGCATCAAACCAAAAAATCACAGAATCTTATAAAGATGTAAATAAACTTTTACATTCCCTTCGCTTATTTAGGATTTCTTTGATATATATATATATATCTTTTCCATTTTTTTTTTGGTTGTTTATACGGTAGTAAAACTCAATACTTGTGTGGGTGTTTCTTTTCTCTCGGATATGGGAGTTGTAAACTTAATATATATATATTTTTTCGTTTTTTTTTTTTTTTTTTTTTTTTTTTTTTTTTATGAAAAGTTTTTATTATCTTTTATGTTAATAATAATTCAAAAAAAAGTTTCCAACCTCGTAAGGTTTTAACCCAATTGGATGGAAATCATATGTAATTAGGACATCTAATAGGGATTGGTAATACCAATTGGGTGAAAACACTATATATTTGGTATTCATCAAATAATTAAAATCATTGAAATTTAAACTTATGCCAAAGTTGGGGATTTTGATGTTCTTAATACTTTTAAAATCAAGTAATGTCCTCCGAAATTATTGGAAATATAAAAAATCAGCAATTAATCATTTTAATATAATTAAATTTTATAAGGTTAAATAAATAAAAATTTTGGAAGTTTTTTTTTTTATTATATAAACTTAATGATTTTCCAGGTTGATATTTGATTTGATATACCAATAAGTAACGCACAAATATATGATATTCATACAAACTTTCTTTTTCTTTAAATTTAGAAAATAGTAGTATTTGGTAAATAAATAAAATAGTGGCATCCATTTTTAAATAAAGAAAATGTTATAAATGGTTAGAGATGTTTATTCACGTATCCAAATACAAAAACTTTACAAATATTTACCAACCTTCTCTAAACAAATTGCTTGTTATGCAATTATACTTTCTATTTCATTTCCGGTCAAAAATAAAAAAATAAATAAAATATTCATGAAAATAAAGATAGTAGAAGTCAAATTAAAACTAAATTGAAAATAGGAAATGAATTGATTTCCATTAGAGTGTTGTTGATGTGGTTATGGAAAAACTTTAGACAAAAAAGTCTATTGTAAAGAACGAGTTCAATAATCATCATTACACAGTTAT
Source organism: Fagus crenata (assembly GCA_014362285.1). Classification (NCBI taxonomy): domain Eukaryota; kingdom Viridiplantae; phylum Streptophyta; class Magnoliopsida; order Fagales; family Fagaceae; genus Fagus; species Fagus crenata. The sequence goes on from BKZX01028904.1 coordinate 13,909, forward strand.
AATTATTATTGTTGTTGTTGTTGTTGTTGGTTTTATTATAATTACTGTTATCAAAGAAATATTTATTCGTATTATTTTTTTGTCATTATTATTACTATTGTTGTAGTTATTTTGATTTTGATTATTATTAGTTAGTATTATAATTATTTTTGTTCATATTAAAAGCTTTAATATCATTAGAATTGTTGTTCTTCTTCTTCTTATAATAATTATTATTATCATTATAATTTACTTTTAGTAACTAAAATATCAAATATTGTAAGCGTTTTATAATTTACCCAAAACTTTGATCGATCACTATTTTTAATGAAGCAAACACTCGATCAGTCACAATTTTTCCAACATCGATTGATTCCAATTTTTATTACCAAATATACGATCAATCATATTAACATCTACTTAGAAACAATGATCGATCACTTTTTTAATGAAAAAAACACTTGATTGATCACTTTTTTAGTAACTGAGGTGTCAAATATTGTAAGCATTCTATAATTTACCCAGAACTTTGATCGATCACTATTTTAATGCAGCAAACACTTGATCGGTCACAATTTTCCCAACACAATCGATTCCGATTTTCATTACCAAATATATGATCGATCATGTTAACATCTACTTAGAAATAGTGATCGATCACCTTTTTAATGAAGCGAGAACTCGATCGATCAGAAAAATCGATTGATCGTAATTTTCATTACCAAATATATGATCGATCACCTTAGTCTCTGAATCAAATGCACATTTATCCAGAAATAACAATCAATCACTAGTTTAATGAAGCAAAAGTATGATCAGTCGCAATTTTTCCATGGGCAATAATGGTGATAAAACAAGTAATTGGTCTTATTTCTTGTAAAATAGAATCAAATTTTGACAAGTTATGACGGCTTGAATGATTGTTATTAACTTATTTAAAGATTTTGGGACTTGGGTGATAAGAATTGTAATTATGTCTCAGTAATTGACACATCGGGTTTTAGAAATGAAAGCAAATGGATCCATTCGTTGGTAAAAGAACAAAATTATGAGGGAACATGACCAGAAATGGAGCAAACGTTGGTAAAAGTCATGATCAAAGTGAGTGTAAAAATATGTGATAAGGATGAAAATAACAATGTAAAAATTCCATTCTAGACTAATCGAATCCCTTCGATGCATTTTATCACCAATCATTTTTTTTTTAATCAATAGAGAAACTTTATTTAGAAAAAAGCAAAAATAGTACAACCAAGGTCCAACATTTTAAAGCCAAAGTGAGAGAAACTCTACAAAACAATAACACTACTTCGTTACATATAATATAATCTTTGTTAAATACAACCAAATACATATTATAATAGTCTAAATTTTCATTCCAACAAGAAGTACAAAAGATTGAAATAGAAAAAGGAGAACAAGAAAAAGAAGAAAAGACCTGGACTTGGAAAGTGGCTAATATATTATGATATCATTCTGTTATTGATTGCTAGTTAAAGACTATACAACCAGCCACGTCACTTAATTTCCTGTTCAAAAGAAGATTAAAATTTTCAACTACAAATAGAAATTGCAGCCTCCAATCTTAGATTCAAGTCATTCCAATCCTAATTATCCAACTTATTAGCGCCTTTGCATGTATAGTGTGAACTTTCGATCGTATCTTCATTGCCAGCCAAACGTGGAAGCGAATTGTGTGAATCAGAAGAACCACACCAATTACAGCCATCAAACTAAACTCAACACAATAAGGTATGAAGAACGCATGCCTAGACATAGCAAAAGACAAAATTTCATTCGGGACCAACATGTCGAAGGCAATTAAATAGGCAACGCCTAGGAATGCGAGAGTGGTACACATGGCAAATGTCAAGAGCCCCATGCAAAGCTTATTTCCGAGAGGAAATCCACTAATAAGCAAAAAGGTGACACATAAAGATGCAGTGAAAGAAATGGTATTGCAAATCATGAAAAGGAAGTATTGGTAGTTAAGATCAGGTACACAGGCCAACACCGAGGTTCCAGCTTCACATGTAATATTGTGTGCCAACATTTGGGTCAAATTCTGACCAACAAATCCATCTGGTCCAACAATTACATTTGTTTGCAAAAATCCGCCTGGGGGATTGACTATAGGTTGAAAAGTAATAGTTGTGATAACGGTAGCCACCACCATTAATGTACCACGCATCTCTTCTAACCAATTACCCTCGTACCTCAAGTAATTTAACCATTTCTCCCACCATTTATTGCTTGGCCGGACTGGTTTTGTTGTTTCATGATGACCAACAACAGCTATTGGTGGTGGTGGGAGATTATTTTGGTTTTTTGCTCTTTCAACACCAGCATCCATTAAAATGTTTCGAATAATAAAGTTTTTCAAGTCTTTCGGAGAGTGATCTAAGACTTCCAAAGCTGTAAAACCCATCTGATTCAAGGCATCTACTCCTTGTTTCACTTTAGACACTGAGAGCAAGTATTTTATGATCTGCAAAAACTTATAGTTAGCATTATAATTTTGAACAATTTGTTTTTGAGAAGTACATCTAAAATGCTACACAACACAAACAAAGATTTTTCCTCAATATCGTATAAACTCACTATGCTAAGATATGGTTGGTGAAAAAGCAAGTGATGTTATGAGATATACAATAGATGTAGAAACTAGACTTTGTTAACAAGTTAATTTATTTTTCAAACACAAAGAAACATTGATCCACGAGGAGAGAGTTGGAAGAAAACTTTTTTAGTGCACCAAAGTTATATCCTAGTTGTTAAGGTACTCGTTTTGGGTGGGCTTGTGAGAAGACCTAGTTGTACTCTTAGCTATAAAGACTTGTAATTTATTAGCTTTATAGTATTGTACTTAGTTTGTTAGCCTAGTCTAGCTTAAATAGCTTGTACTTGGTAGTTAATTGGTTAAGGGCTGTAAAGCACTTGTATCTAGTTAGTTGGAGCATGGCAGCCAATCAAACCAAGGCTTAGGACATGTAGCTTAACAATAAAAACCAATTTATAACGCACCTGTTTCCCTAAAACAAAATCGTTGGAGGGTAGTTCCCTCGAAAGAACCTTTTTTTTTTCCTTCATTTTGTGAGTGTTTAGATAGAAACCAAGAGGTTCCTATCAACTTGGCTCTTACGGCTTGTTCTACTTCTTCAAATTATTGAAAATAAAAATTTTCACAAAGTAAACTCAAATACACCGAGTTATTATTTATTTATTTTCGCTCTAGGTAGTTGAATTTCAATTTTGTATTCTTCTCACTTGTTGTGATCTTGAGTTTGAAAGAGTTAACTTTTAACACCTTGACTTGGTACAACATGCATGTTAGACACCCCAACTTAACTCAAAAGCTTAAAAATAACGGACTTGCATCTAATAATGTTACATCAATTACTCATTATTGTCAATTTGTCTTTACTACCACACGTGAAACTCGACCAATTAACCAACCACGTGAATTTTCTAACATCATCACTAATCCAAAAAGAAATAAGAGTTTATAAGTAACAATCTACTAAGATGTTCTAAAATCATCACTAATCTAAAAAGAAATAAGAATTAATAAATAATAAGTAACAATCTACTAAGCTTCCACACACACAGAAGAAATATACAGAAAACACCTACCTCGATTTCCTTTAGCATCACAGCTAAATGCAAGATGGTGTTGCCACCTTCATGATCTTTGGAATTAAGAAACTCCCCTTCATCAATCACAGATTCCATCAAAAGTTTCAGAGCCTCTAATTGGTTGTATTTAACACATAAGTGCAAAACAGTCTCTCCCCCATCAAGCACAACTTGAGTTGAGTCAGGCCGTGCAACGATCAACTCCCTCACAACCTCAACCCGTCCCCTCATGGCTGCATAGTGTAGAGGAATTCTCCCATCTTGATCACGAATTAAGCACGCATCGTCGTTTGCATGTAATAGTGCTTGAGCGATCTCTACCTGGCCCTCAGCAGAAGCCAAGTGAAGGGGGCAACGTCTATGGGGGTCCAACTCAATAGCAAGTTGGGGTTTTAGATGTAGAAGAGCTCTACTGAAATCAAGATGGCCAACTAAAGCTGATATGTGTAATGGAGTTTCAGTGAAAGAAGTTAGTGAAATTTTATTAAGGAGGTGTGGGTCTTTATGAATCAAACTATAAAATGTGGTTGTGCACCCACTCGCTGCTGCATTGTAGAGTTCTATTATTTCATCTTCTTCATACATTATTTCCATTTTCTCTCTTGGGGGTGTTTATGTGTATATATGTTATAAGTGATTCAAAAATGGAATCATATAAATAGATGCATGTAGTTCACACACCAATATTATAATCCATTGCGTGAGCGCAGGCATTAATGAAACTTTCTACGTACTGAGTTTCCGGGTAGGATATGTGTTGACCGCGGGGAGGTTGGACAAGCTTTTGAATTTGATCATATATTACATGGATTCTTTACCTAGAAATTTCTGGGAGAGAAACTTTATGGATTTTTAATTTGTTTCCGGTGACGGTCAATCATATATATATATATATATATATATATATATATTAAGAAGAGAGAAAGACCATTTCCTAGTGAAGACAACCTCAAAAGACTTTCACAAGCCGAAAGACCCTACTGAATTTTGGATGCTGAATCTATATCACACACGTATTACCTTCTTGAACTTAAAGTAAATTTCATTTGGTATCGGTTATGATATAATATAATATATCATTGGTATTAGGTTATGTTATGTGCTTACGTAATCAATTACAAAATACTGCAGAAAAGCCTCTATTTTTTTTTTCATTGTTTGTGTCTTCAGAGCCAAATCCGCAAGTTAATGCCCACACGTTCACGGCTTATATTAAAATCCCAACTAACTATTTTTTATTCTTCTCAAACTAACGTGCAGCTTTATGTGTAGCGGTATAGGTCTTGTAATTCTTCTTTTTATCTTTGATTCAAAAAGAAATTTCATTACACAAAATTAAACATTACAAGCACGGAAAGGAAACCCCTAATACATGTCAAAAATTGGTTTACAATGATAGATGTAGGAGAAACTAATTCAACATAGGAATCCAAAGCTTTCGGGCTCTTTTCTCAAAAGATCTGCACAAAAATTCCCTTCGCGGTGAGTATGAAGTAGATCCTCAAAAGAGCAGAGCAGGAAGCTACAATCATTAATCAATGCACTAAGAGGATGAAAGCATATAGTTAGTAGTTATTAGTGCTATCAGAAGTCAATATATCAACCATTGCCTTAGCATCATGTTTTATAATGATTTTATGAATGTCATGTTGCCGAGCTAAAAGCAGACCATCTCTAACAAGTAACACCCCATAACTCAGCTTCAAAAGATGTAATGCCAATACTGCCAAAAGGAAACATCGGAACCAAGTACCATTAATTCTTCTTGAACAATTAGTCCTTGCTTGCAAGCCACCTATACTTTCTGTTTTCTACGGAATTACGGTCAAAAGGGATGGAGCCATGGAGGTGCTTAATTAATATAATATAATATTTAAAGTGAAATTGGAAACAGGCCCACAAAGGATTTTTTTTTTTTTTTTTTTTTTTAAATATTGGATTTGAAATTATGAAGTCCTAATTTATTTTCCGTTGAGGAGGTAGGAATTAACCACCTAAGACTTTAGGAAATATTTTACAAATTGAGTTAGTTAAACCCCAAAATAAGATCTAGTTGCACTACAAAAAAAAAATTAAGAAATAGGGGGCGTTTGGTTCGCATGATATACCTATGATCGTAATGACATTAGCGTAATCTGGAACATCACGGTGTTTGGTTCGTTTAAATATCCGTAATGTAACATTACAAAAGTAATCACATCATCCAAAATTAATGTGATGAGATTACCTTATTACATTAGAAGAATCTCACATTCCATTTTTTTTTAAAACACGCGTGATGTGCAAATTTGGGCAAAATTTATGTTGTTGACAAAATTGTCCAATCCAATCACTCTTATTTACAAAACTTGCAACTGTTATAATTTTTTCAAACTCTCAAAACCCTAGCCGTCTCTGCCTCTCTCTCTAGCATATGGCTCTCTGCCTCTCTCTCTAGCATATGGCTCTCTGCCTCTCTCTAGCAATGGCTTATCATGCGGTTTCAACGGTGCTTGATCGTCGGAGTCTCGCCGGAATCATCGCCATCTAACTTCTAGACACCGAAGCTTTCATCGGTAAGTTCTCGATTCTCAATTTTTTTTTTTTGCTTTCCTTCGTTTTCTGTATAAAACATTGAATTTTTGTGATTTTCTTTGTGAGATTTTCATTCATTGTATCCTGATTGGATTCCAAGAAGCAAACTAGAAATTAATTACTACTATCACTTTCTCATTTCTAGGGTTCATAGCCTCTGTTTGTTTTCTGAGAAAATCTAGCCGGCTTTGCGTAAGGTACCGATCTGTTTCTCTCTTTATCATATTTCTTTTACTTTCTTGGATGCCAAACAAAACGAGTCCTGCAAGGAAAAAAAATTATGGGTTTCTTGTGATTTTTACCGTTATATGCATATTTCAAATTTCTTGGATTTGTGGGGTTTTTTTTTATTATTGTATTATCAGTTCTAAATGATGATATTTCAAAACCGCTTCGTATTTTGATGATATTATTGCTTGTCCTTGACTCCCAATGTTACATTGCAATGAAACATAATATGATTATTAAGACTGCGGATGAAATGCATTGTATAATTTTACATTTTGAAAATGTTGGTTTATGCCGTATACCTTGTCCAAGTCATATGACTCATGGGGATTTCATTCTAACATAATATATTTTCACCCAGGTTCCAGTAGACCGTGTTGTTGATCATTCTGTTCAAGTTGATGTGGCTAGATCCGAAAATGCAGTACAGGCTAATATGGAACTTGAGTTTCAGAGGAATAAGGAGAGATTTGCTTTTCTTAAGTGGAGATCATCTGCTTTCCATGACATGCTTGTTGTTCCTCCTGGTTCTGGAATTGTACACCAGGTAAGGAATTTGACATCGTTTATTCACATAAAAATCCTTTCTTTACTGCTTGGAAAATTGGCTGAGTTGTGTGGTGCTATTACTGATAATAGGCTCAAGGCACTACTAGGTTGCAAATTTTGCCAAATATGCACCCTAATCTTAAGAGTGTGAAACTCGTGATGCACCACCATTGCTTGCCTTTGAGCCCTTGTAGATAGGCCTTGATTGCTGTTAACGAGTTACTTTGTTGATTGAAATTGATAGATTTGGAACTATATCTTTCTGATCAATTGTAGGTTAATCTGGAATACCTTGGAAGGGTTGTTTTCAACAATGATGGCATTCTCTACCCTGATAGTGTGGTGGGTACTGATTCCCACACAACTATGATTGATGGGTTGGGAGTTGCAGGCTGGGGAGTTGGAGGAATAGAAGCTGAGGCAGCAA
>BKZX01028904.1:21311-33320 GCA_014362285.1 Fagus crenata
GTTGCAGGCTGGGGAGTTGGAGGAATAGAAGCTGAGGCAGCAATGCTGAGGCAGGTTTATCTGTAAAATACACAATCTTCTCCCACTATCACGACCAGCTTTGAATTAACACACACACCCACGGGCATTTGCTATCATTCTTTGGACATGTGCATAAAGTATAATTGACTCTGTGTCTGCCTTCAACTCTGTATATTGCAAATTTGACAGCCAATGAGCATGGTGTTGCCTGGTGTTGTTGGATTCAAGTTGGCGGGAAAATTGAGTAATGGTGTTACCGCGACCGACTTTGGATGTCTTAGGTAGAAATTTCAATTAGTCTGTAGAAATTAAAAATTTAAGTCGAATGACCTCGTTTATTCTGTACATACTTTTAACTCATTTTCATATGCATACAAGTGAGGGTATGGGTGAATTATCACTGGCTTATAGGGCCACTATTGCTAACATGTCTCCCGAATATGGGGCAACTATAGGCTTCTTCCCTGTAGATCATGTGACATTGCAATACCTTAAATTAACTGGAAGAAGCGATGAGACAGTGAGATCTTCCTTCTTTTTTCTTTTTCTGCTTTGAGTGAAGAAATGCTAAAGATATTGGTGCTGAAGTAAAGTTATATCATGTGGTGTGACCATTATTTTGCTTATATAGGTGTAAATGATAAAAGCATATTTGCGTGCAAACAAAATGTTTGTTGACTACAATGAGGTATGGTCTCCTATTTCTTGTCATCTTCATTAATAGATGGTAAATTTTAAAATGAAAGTCTTATATCTGAGTTTAAGTGGACAATTTTTGGTGATCCAGCCTTAACAAGAAAAAGTGTACACATCTTATCTGCAATTGGACTTGGCAGATGTTGAACCCTGTGTTTCAGGACCAAAGCGGTATGCCTTGTTCAATCGTCACCTTCTGATATTTGGAGTACTTGGAGAGATGATCTTGCCAAGGAAATATTCAACAAATGGAGGGGAGCTAGGCATTGAAGATTGTTTTTAATAATATTATTGTAATTTTACTATTATAAGACAAAGTCCTTTGTAATATTGTTTTTATTTTACTATGTGTTGGATTTTATATTTAATTACTATGTACTCTTTTATCATTTAGATAATTCAAATGGATGGTTTGTTTCAACAACTATAAATGTTGTTTGCTTGGTCTTCATAACTTTGTTTGATGAATGGATAACATAATTTATAGCTTAATTTTATCACTGTATAATTGGGTTCTTGTATGTAGTACATGAATATAAATCTCATTTTCGAGTTATTTGAGCTGGTTAACTAGCTTAATTTTATTACCTAGGGGTTATTTTAGTCATTTTAATAATTAAATGATTTTTATTTTTATTTTTATTTTTTTATAGTTATATAATTTTTTTAAAAGATTATATGATTTTTTTTTTTTAATACTTGTAGGTCCTAAGCGGTATTTTAGTCATTTTCATAGTTATATGAATTTTTTTTTTATAGCTATATGAATTTTTTTTAATATTTATACGAAAGATTTATTTATATAATTATATGATTTTTTTAATAGTTATAGGTCTTAGGGATATTTTAGTTATTTTATTAATGTTAAGGTATTATATGTTATACACAAGGGTACTTTTGGAATTCATTATAAAAAATTGTAATGATTCCTAGAAATGTGATAAAAGCAAACAAGCATTGGAATGTTACATTCTTGGAATGTGAAGGGGATGTAATTAATGAACCAAACATCATAATCCAACATTCCCTTTATGTGATTCCATGATTAAAGGATTATAGGAATGTTACATTACAGTATAATCTATTACGGTGTAATTAACGACTGTTTTTCTAGTGGTTGATTTAGTAATAGCCATTGTGGCTGTAAATGACAGCCACTATATAATGAGTTTGTTGTGATCGGTTTTTTAGGACAGTAATAGATTTCGAATGATATTGTGACTGTTTTCTTTCACAGTCAAAATAACATTAAATAAATTTATAAAACTACACTGTTCTTGCTTTATCTTATCCGCTAAAAATTTCTTTAAATTTTTTCACTCCCATGTGTTCCCACATGTTCTAATTTGATATAGTAAAAAATCAAAACCAATTTCTCCTCAAATTTTCTCCTCTCTCATCTCACTCACACCACTGCCATCGCCGCCACCATCTCTCTCGCCCACAACCACCTTTGCTGCCACCATCTCTCTCACCCATAGCCACCTCTCTGCCATCACTATCAATCTCTCTCACCCACCTCCAAATCCAAGTTCAACAAACTCAAAGGTAAGGGCTTTTTTTTTTTTTTTTTTTTTTTTCCATAACCACTATATTGTAATATTCTCTCTCGGCTTCTCACTCTCCCTCTCAACTTCTCAGCTCTCTCACTCAATTTCTCACTTTCTCACTCTCGCTTGGACTCGGTCTCTAGATCTAGACCACAGAGCTGTGCCGTTGTTCATCTGACCACGGATTCACCGCCTGAGTGAAGCCCAATTCACCATTGGACACTGGTATTCTCTTCTCCCTCTGAAGATGGTAATTTTTGCTTGGAAAAACAGACACTACTTCCTTCCTATCTGCATACATGCTATTAATTTATGAGCCATAAAATTATGTCAATCTTTCGAGAAATCATATAATAAAATTGTCTTGCAGTACTCACTAGCTAGCCTTTGTCTTTCACGTTCAGTGAGCTTGGCAGCAAACCCATTGAAACTCCTTTTGTAACTTCGAACCAAGGAATGTTCTATAGAACTAGAGGGAAGGAGAGCATCAGAAAAATCTGATAACTTTATCATAATAATTATTATTATTTAAAAAATAAATAAAAAATGAACCGCATCTAGCTAGAAGCTCCTTTTGTAACTCCTTTTGGGCTTTGTTTTGTCACTTTTTCTTTCTTTATTTTTTTTTCTCTCTCTTCAGTCATTTCAAGACTTACTTTTTTGTTTTTTTGCTGAATACTTTTGTAATTTTATTTATCTTTGTCTTATTTGTTGGCTGTTTGTGATGGTGAACCGATGGGGTGGGTGAAGTGAATAAAATTTGTGTGTTTGTTTGATGGTTAATTGTTGAGTCTCTGTACTGTGTTGTATGGGTGTTGGGGTTATCACAAAATTCATTTGTTTTGTCTGTTCCTGAGGTGTTGGAGAGGAGCTTCAATCCAAGAGGTGGGTTGGGGTTGGATTTGTTGATGAGCTTGGATAGCACTGTGTTTTTGTTCCTTTTTATGTGTTTGATTTATGGGTCTTCTTCTTGCTTGTTGGGTCAGCTGCCTAGATTGCCTATTGTTGCTGATGCTACTGATAGGCAAGTTCTTTGAACACTCATTTGGATATTGTTTTGTATTTTTTTTTTTTTGGTAGTCAATTGTAATGTTTTGAAAGAAGTGTTTTAAAATTTTTTACATTTCAATGTACTTGTGGTTGCAAAGGAATTAGAAAGTAATGGAATACATTATTGTTATTATTGTGTCACTATGTTTTAGTTTTAATGAAACTAGTGTGGATTTGACTTGAATCAGAGGCCACGGTTTCTGATTAGAGTAGCATACGTCATTGCTTAAATCTTAATGGAGGTTTGAATGGGCCAAAGATGTGGGGCTGAGGATTACTTTGATGACTTGGTGTACAAGTTGGTCAATGTCAACTTAAATAGCCCACATACGGATCCTTCCAGGTTGCTCCCATGGTAATTCATCTTAATCTTTTAGTAGTAAATCACTTTATCACCCTTTAAGCCTTTATCCATATTCATTGTACATAGCCATTCAAGCTGACAGTTTGGTATCCATAAAAAAAAAATAAATAAATAATAATAATAATAATAATAATAATAATAATAATAATGTTGACAGTTAAGCTTTTACTATGATAAGAATGAGACACTTTCGTGTTGCTCACACTGCATTTAAATAAAAAATTTGAGGCCAATGGTCCCACGCAGCCTGCCTACCCACCGACCTAGCATAAGCAAATGATAACAGTCACTGTTATCATTTATGGTTTCTGTACCTGTTTAAATGGTCAAATATAGAGTAGATCAGACATGTTTATGAAGTAAGAGATACATAAACACTTATTAAAATAATAAAAATATCCACAAAACTCGGCTTCTAGAAATTTGACATTAAAATTGTTTTTTAGCCTATAGCAATCATTGAGACGTGCACCACAATTGTTGACACTCAGTATGTGGTGGATATTGTTTTATAAATATATGTATATTGCTAATTTGGTTAAGCTCAAGAATAACTGAAATTGGACATGCCATATGAAACAATCCAGTTCAATACATAGTTGGTTGGAGAATGTTAAAGCATCAAATTGCTTTGATTATTCTTTGTCGTTTGTTTGGTTTGGTGTGTACGCACATGCAGGCACTACATAACGACATACATAAGGTCTTAGGTAGTTAAGGCTTAAAATATAGTTAAGTAAGATTGAATATATTTGATTTCATATAAATAAATAAAAAGTGGGTCCCACCCATCTTTGAGCCTGTCGTACCCTTCTAGCTGTCCCATGCATCATGTGTCAATAAAGAAAAAGACACGAAAAATACAATAAATAAAATAAAATAAAATTTTAGTTTTTTTTTTTTTTTTTGGCTTTTTGTTGATGCCTAATAAGTAACTCAATTAAAGCCTAATTAACCTTAACTTAATTGGGTTAGCACCTATTTGTCAATTTATTAAATAAATAGGTTTGGTTAAGCAATTAGTGAATTGGTTTGGGTAAACTAATGGGTTTGGACTTTTTTTGTCACCCTAGTTTATGTCTCCTATTCCTCAATCAAATTTCTATTCTTTGTTTTTTATGTTAATTGCTTGTTTTTGTATTGTTCCCTTGTCAATTTGTCTGTTGTGGAAGGGTTGCCAATTTTTTGGCTTGTTATTTACTAATTGTTCTTGTTTTGTTCCTTGGTCCTAATTTGTCTATTGTGCAACGTTGCCAATTTTTTGGTTATTTGAGCCATTGGTTCCTTTTTTTCCTTCCTTTTGGGGAACGACAAGCTTTGCTCAAATATCCATCTAGATTTTCTGAGACTTCTAGTTGTAAAGTTTAGCTAATTCATAGCTATATAGTCTGTCTGTTATTGATTTATTATATTATTTTTTTTTTGAATAATTATGTTATGTCGTATATCTAAGAATTTTTTATTTTTATTTTCTATTTTAAAAAAGCTCAGTTCTTATTTTATTTTTTAGTAATAATTTAGTTTTGGACTCAATATGTAGATATGATTCATGGAGGGTAGTTGGTTATTTTACAATCCTATTTTGCCCAATTGGATGGAGGTTGACTAACAATTGTTAATTAGTTGGCAGGTCTCATGATTCAGTAGTCAATATATACCTTCCTTTTGGGTTAATTGAGATCATGGATATGTGGTTTTTTTTTTTACTTCAAAGTATTGTCTTTATTTTACACAAATTTCTTCTAGTATTAGCTTCTTAAGTGCTTATAATGTGCTATTTGGTACTGAACAGATTAGTCATGGAGTCATGGATGACAAAAGTTTATTTGTCTTGGTGCTGATCTAATTCCTTTGGTGATTGCAATTCGTTTCTACAATTCGTTTGTCTGTGATTTTCAATATCTACACTCAGTTTGGGCATAGTAAGTACTTTACATTTGCATAAGTATAGAATTCTAAAATGAAATTGATGATACTTTGTTTTGTGGTGGGTTGTTGAGTTGGAGCAAGCGGGTGGCTTCTATGGTGTTATAAGGTGGTTTAAGTTGATATTGGGAGTGTTTGCTTCATGTATAATTGTTTTTTGTTATCTTTCAATTAACTTTGGCATCCATTAAGTAGCTTTAAATGTGAAACTAAATAATTGTGACTAGGACTAACCTTAGGCATGTGCATTCATGAAATTGTGTTGTAGGTATTTGTTTTTTGTATTGCATTATATAGCAATGAATAAGAGTTGGATGAAAAAGAGTAGGATATCTCCGGAATATTATGAAGGGGTTAATGATTTCTTGAAATTTTCATCTCGAAAAACAATGAAGGATGGGATGATCTCATGTCTGTGTGTAAAATGTGTGAAGTCTGAATTGTTCACTATACCTATTGTGCATGATCACCTAGTATCATTTAGGATTTCTAAGGGTTATCAAACATGGATTTTTCACAGAGAATCATTGCAAGCAACGACTTCTGCTGAAACTAGTGTCAGTGGCTAGCTAGTTCCATTTTGTGTTCTTCTTACTTGTTGAGATCTTGAGTTTGAAAGAGTTAACTTTTAACACCTTGACTTGGTACACCATGCATGTTTGACACCCCAACTTGACTCAAAAGCTTAAAAATAACGGACTTGCATCTAATAATGTTACATCAATTACTCATTATTGTCAATTTTTGTCTTTACTACCACACGTGAAACTCGACCAATTAACTAACCATGTGAATTTTCAAACATCATCACTAATCCAAAAAGAAATAAGAGTTTATAAGTAGCAATCTACTAAGATGTTCTAAAATCATCACTAATACAAAAGAAATAAGAGTTAACAAGTAACAACTAAGCTTCCACACACACACAAGAAATATATAGAAAACACCTACCTCGATTTGCTTTAGCATCACAGCTAAATACAAGATGGTGTTACCATCTTCATGGCCTTTGGAATTAAGAAACTCCCCTTCATCACTCACAGATTCCACCAACAGTTTCAGAGCCTCTAATTGGTTGTATTTAACACATAAGTGCAAAACAGTACTAAAAATGGTGATACCGTAATTCAATCCCTCATCAATGCTAAACACAGCTTGAATATATTCACATATTAACATCTTTATAAACTCAAACCTTTCCCAATCATGGACTTAGCAACCATACTACCAATTCTATGTGATATGGCATGTTGACATGGATAATTACTCTGAAATAGAACAGATTAACAAAACATTTTTCTTCTTTCAATGCTGCCTTAAACTCTCTTCCTTTTGTCTAGTATTCCCATTGGGAGTGTTCTGACAAAAATTACATAACCATAACTGTGTTCTGTTATATTTAGTTACAATGACTTGCCCCTCCGTTTGGTTTCTCCCCTCCTCCTCTCTTCTTTTCTTCTAGTTCTGGTGTCTCCGGTGTTCCATCCTTTTCTTTAGTTCAAAGAATGGGTGCATGGTCTTTTGATTTATAGGCAAAATGAACTAAAATTTTCTCTTCTCTATTGACATATTGTGGTTCTCTTCGAGCTTTGCTGAGACCAACATATTTCCTTTATTATATTTATTATATGTGGTTTTAATTATTAAAAAAAAAAATATATTGTGGTTCTCTAGACTAATCAAAATCGTTTTGACCCCAATTTCAATATCCATACTTTCTCTGGGAGTTTTCAGAGCTCATTCATGGTTTTTGAATTGCTAAGTTGAAGGCAGTCACCTCAGCAAAGGTGGTCACCTCACCTTTTATCTATGACTTTCTTGGAGTATTTAGATATTTTGAATTTTTGATGTTTATTGTTTTAGAGTTCTACTATCGTACACCCCCGTGTAGTAGATTTTTGCCCCCTTTTCTTTTCTCTTTCTTAAATGAAATGCATTATCACTTTTCAAAATATTGTTCTTCTCTAGTGTGTTCAAATGGTTATAGCAGGCTACATAATACAGGGTAGCCCTTTTTCAAAACCCTCCATCTTGATATCACACAATGCGGCTGAACCCATATCTCCTCCTTATTAGAGTGGAAGATGTACCACTTGGCCACAAAAGCCATGCAATCTCAGTTTGGGTAACTAATTATGAAGTGGAGGTCACCAGTTTGAATCTCACCTTCCCTCTCCCTTTGGGGCCAAAACTTACATATATATATATTTAAGTCTTTAATAGCGGCTTGGATTGTGCTATTGTAAACTTTTGGCTTCATATTATATCATTCAAAACTTGTATTGTTGGTTTTTTGTTACACGCATTTTGCAAATATCATGTTAAGTGGATCATGATGTTGCATTCAAAAGAGTATGTATACCATTTGGAGACACCTTTACGAACACATGCATGCCATTTTTACTAATGGTTTGTCCTTCTAATATAATTTTATATACTTTTAGTTGCTGTTTGAATTTATTCTAGGAATTTTAGGATTAGTTTAAAGGTACCATATTTGCATTTGCAACTATGAAAATCGATTAAGGTTCTATTGTTTTGGTGGAATTGCCATTAATAAAGCTAGACTCCTACTAAAAAAATAAAGCTATAGGGTCAACTGACATTTGTGTGGTTCAATTTTAATAAGAGTTATATTCTATATTGAAGTAATTTATTACTTGCTTCAGATGCTAAATTTTGTACTATTATCTTATTGTATATTTCATGTTTACATGTTTTTGCATGTAGGATCACTCTTTGCAAGATAATTGCTAGTTTTCTTCTGAGAATTGAGTGACAACAACAAGATGGAGGACTGGGGTATTTCTTTCTGCTCTGAATTCCAATTATGCCTGCCATTAATTTGGTGTTCTATTGTAACTCCTAGCCGTTCGGAGTTTTTTAAAATCTTGAATTTGAAATGCTACTTTTTGATTCATGTGTTGCAACTTTTTTAATCCCTAAACATGCCTTTATTAGCTGGTTGGCCATGAACAATAGCCTATCAACTAGAGATAGACTACTAAAAGGATTAAGGAGCTTTTGTGTTGGTCTTGTGAGAAGTTAATTCCATGACCAAATCTAGCTAAACCAAGATTACAAATGCACTTGGTAGGTTGCCTTAGCCCATTTATAAGAATCTAGATATGACCCTAACCTTAATTTTCTTTAAGCCAGACTAGATGCTTATTTCAGTCTTGTATTCAAGAACTCGTTCATGCACTTGTTGCAGCCCAATAGTATAAATTGTCTTCTAGAGCTTCTTTTACTTACTTGAAATATATATATATATATATATATTGCTGGTTCCAAAGTACTCAATTCAAGGGCTAGAATGTAATAATCTTAAGTTTTTAAGCACTTTAAATGGTTTTTTCCTCCCTCTATGATATATCAATTAAAATTCATTTCTATCAGCCTCTAGTTAGAGTTTTTGACAAACTTTTAAATATGTGCAGCTGCTTTAAAAAAGTGGGTTTATGATATCCTAAGATTCTTCTTCTACTTTTCTTGGGAATAAGTTTCTTCTCAGTTCTCATTCTTATTCTTCTTTATCTGATTGTTTTGTTCACAAAATTTTGAAACATAAAATACTACTAGCTACTTTGAGCTTTAAGAATCAAATTCAAGTCAAATTAAAAAATAAACTAACAAAAGAATCCCAAATCTCTACCCAATGGCAATAACCATTGGTATCCCCTACCAGGTCCTAATGACCCCTAAACCCTCTACAGAAAACTCTGACCCTATACCAATTTATAGCTGAAGTTTTAAACTATCATTAAGAAAGTAAAATTCACTACCAGTCACATTTAAGCTTTTCATCAGGACATATTAAGCTCCTATTACAGTCAAGTAGCAAAGCGTTGTTACTTGTTACAACATAATTGTAATGGATTAATGTCAATATACATACAGTGTGTGTTACTTGTATAACTTGTGAGACTACATTGAGTGCCAAAAATGCACTACATTTCTATTCAAATCAACTGGGGGAAGCTTAACCTTAGCAATTGTCACTGTTCCACTCCAAATGTTTGCAATTTACAATTATACACACACATAATATATCTTCGTACACATACATCATTCATCTTATGGGAACTAAAAAGGCAAATTCCATAACACAAACTGTCTTAATTACCAAACAAATACTGCAAAATACCTTCCTTTAAACCCCAAACCCCACAAATCAAAAAGCTTAACTGAATTACCAAAAGTCAAATTTGGATAAATAAATTACAGTTTTTTAAAAAGACCCCAGTTCTAACAAAATTATATTCAGAACCCATTTTTCGAATTTCACAAAACCAAAAGGATTAAGAATTAAGGAGATAGAATAGCCTGTAATTGTTCAAGTTTTTCTGTTGCTCTGTTTTGCACTGTTTGAAGTTTGTTTACCCTGTCAAGCTATAGGGTATTGTGAACCATTTGTATAGATTGTTCTTTTCTTAATAATATTCTCTAAAGTATTATTTGAAATGAAAGGTCAGATTGAAGCACTGGCAGTTTGATGGAGATAGCACCCGGATATAATAATAAAGTTTTAATAATTTTACATGCTTGGGCCATTCATCCATTAGGATCTGCCCCTACACTACTAATGAAGCACAGTAAGTAGAGTGATTGAAAGTCCCCTGTAACTACTAATACATGTAGACAACCATTTTCCTATTATAAGTTTCTATCAACTTTTGTGCTTGCTAAACTTGGACAAAGATTTAAGGTTAACCACTTAGGTACTTAAACAGAAACAGGGCACTGTTTTTAACAAGTGAATCATATTATTTATCACAGAAGGGTTCCTTTATATAATGAAGAATTTGATTATATGCTATTAATTATAAGCATTAAGCAGTTTCTAGCTACTAATAGCCTTTAGGCATTTGATCTTCTTTCTAAAAAATTTTGACTTAAAAGAATGATTGCTTTTTTTTTATCTATTGAGTAAAGTTGATGTGGATAGTTTTGTACAAATTTTGATAAGCATGTTATATACACGTTTATATATTGAGTTCTAACAATTTTTTTCTTTTTTATAGGGAGGTAACCAATATCGTGGCTTTTGATTGATACATGGATGAAACATGGATTGGAGCTCAAAGTGAATTTTGTGTTTGTTGTAAATCCATGAATTTGTATCCATTAATGACTTAAACTTAGTCGGGGGATTATTTTTGTATTTATGAATTTTATGTAGAAGTTGTAGTTATTAATATTATGAAGTGTTATAAATTTTCTATCTTTTTGTAGATTTCTTGATTTTGTGAACGTTGCTCTTTATTTAGTTTTTATATTATTAAACAGAACCGGTGACAAATAGAAATATCAACAATTAATGCTGATAAAAAAAAAAAAAAAATTATTGCAATGAAATGGTTGAAGCAATACCTTATCACAACGAAATAATCGAGGCAATAAAAATTCTATATAACTTTATTGCAACGAAATGGTTGAAGCAATACCTTATCGCAACGAATTAGTTGTGGTAATAAATGAAATTATCGCAACAAAAATCTTGTTGCAATATATGATATTTATTGCAATGACATTTTTTGTTGTAAAAACCTATTACCACAGAGTTTATTGCAACGGCTTGCAACGACTAACTTTCGTTGCAATAAAAGTTTATTGCAACAAAATGAAAGTTATTGCAACAAAAAATTTCGTTGCAATTAACCTTTTTTCTTGTAGTGAGTCTCTCCCCCATCAAGCACAACTTGAGTTGAGTCAGGCCATGCAACGATCAACTCCCTTACAACCTCAACTCGTCCTCTCATGGCTGCATAGTGTAGAGGAATTCTCCCATCTTGATCACGAATTAAGCATGTATTGTTGTTTGCATGTAATAGTGCTTGGGCGATCTCTACATGCCGAAAGACCCCTATTCAATTTTGGACGCTGAATCTCACACACGTATTTCTTAAACTTTAAGTAAAATTTGATTTTGCTGTAAGTGAATTCGAAATATCATGGGTATAGGTTATGAACTTGTTCGCAGCTACCTTCAAATTTTGTTTCTAACTTTCTAAGTGTTAATATAATGATATATGAAGTGAAATTGGAAACAGGCCTAACAAAAGATTTCTTTATAGTAAAAATATATTGGATTTGAAATTATGAAGTTCAAAGAGATAGGAATTGACAACCCAATACTTTAGGAGGGATTTTACAAGTTGAGTTAATTAAAAGAGCAATGCTACAAACACAACATTTGAATGTCCACAATATTAAGTTGTTATGTTTCTATTAATTCTCATCTGGACCCACCACTTATATCACTTTATTATTTACTATTTACAGCTTGACACTTCAGTACTGTTGTGAAATTATTATGTCTGTAATTTTATTGTAATTAAAATCCAAAATAACGTCTAGTTTGTATGTCTCTACTAGCATTAAATTAATAATTCAATTATA
>BKZX01028904.1:38320-54404 GCA_014362285.1 Fagus crenata
CTGTTAAAATTGCTGCAGGGGTTCGTTTTCCCCTTGCTCCTTTGCTGTTGGGGCAGCTTTATACTCAGCTGGATTTGCTGCATGCTGAGGAATTAGCTGGGGCATCTTGCCACATTGTCTCCACGGCCTTCAATTCGTCTATTGTGCATACATTTATTTGGGAGCATGCTTTGGAGTACATACGAAAGGGAAAAAAGCCTTATGAAGTCCGAAAGAAGTTTGCATCGATGCCAGAAGGGGTCGTTGCCAATGTTGGTGATTTTCAGGGAGATGTTCCTGCTGTGTTTCGTTGGGTGGGCAATAAGTTTTATGACCACAGTTTGATTCCCTCCTTGGACAGCGATGGTAAAGTCTGCTGGAGACCTTATGGGATAACTCATCGGGGTTTTGTGTACGAATCAGTGATGTCCGGGTTTCGCGATGTGGAGGCTCAGGATTACACTCTTATTGCTGGAGATGTGGCATCTTTGACTTATCTTTCTGCCACTAATGCTGGCTGGTTACCAGTATTGTCGTCTGATGGACCTCAGTTCACAATTTATAGTGCCCATAGGGTGAGGAGACAATTCGGGTTCGACTAAGAGGTACCAGCTGTTATGGGAGTTGCAGCGGGTGAAATTCCCACTATTAACCCATTTTTGAGAGCCAGGGCCTTCGCTTATTGGAGCAGCGTCGCCCCTCGAGTTATAGTCCCGAATGGCAATAGGATTGGGGTTTACACCGCGGGTATGGCCAATTACTGGAGGGGGTTGATGGCTGCAATGGTGGAGTTCAGGGATAGCGGGAGGGAAGATATCTCCCATTTGCTTGAATCGTATACCTCCCCGTTGCCTCATCCTCGCTTGTTCGGGGCCACCAATACTATGACCACTTATGCGAACCGCCAAAGCTTGGGTTATGCTGTGTGGCATCATGAGGACTCACGGTGGGTGATATATGGCAATCACCACCCTCCTTTGTGGCTAAGGGATCACCCTCATATTGCTGCTCTTGGAAAAGTGCCATCTAGTAGGGGCAAAAGGAATGTTTCTGCTGGCACTCCCACTGCTGCTAAGAGGAAGCAACCGGATAGATCCAAAAAGGGAGAAGTTGTGAGTAAGGATTCTCCTGCTCAAGCTTCAAAAAGGATTAAAACAACGGCTGGCAGAGTTAGCAAAGAAGAATTGGCCCTGAAGACTGCTGTTCAGGATCCAGTGCCAGCTGATGAGACTGCCGCTCGAGGGGTTTCTGCCCCAGTGAGTAAGAAACCAGTTAGAAAGACTAGAGCTGGAAAGAAAATTTTCGTTCCTCCGGCCTTTCCAAGTGCACCAGCTTCTATTGCCGCACGCGTTGCTGCGCGTAAATCGGGTCGCGGTGTTGTTTATTCCGAGAAAAGAGTAAGTGTTTTCATTTCTTGTCTCTTTGTTTTTGCCGATTAATATATATATATATACATACATATGTATATATTTTATGATGTTGATGTAGTTTCTGTTTTGTGGCAGTCTAAGCAAAGAGCTGATACGGTTGCCCGCATTCCGATTGAGATACCGGTACGAGTTTAGCCACGGCATCTTGTTTCTAACAAAAAAATAAGGTTCTCATGCTCTCTTTTTTTTTTTTGTAGGATGATTTGAGCAGCTCATCATCTTCCAGTGACAAAGATGATCCATCTGGAGCTGCTGCCGAGGAGACTGAGAATGAAGATATTGAAGCTGCTACTGCAGAAGAGACTGAGAGTGAAAATGCTGAAGCTGCTGCTGCAGCAGAAACTGAAAGTGAAAATGCTGAAGCTACTGCTGCAGAAGCAGTTTCTGGTGCAGGTGATTTTACAGCAGATATTAGCTCAGCAGATATTGGCTCCCTGGATACAGATGCTATCATAAATGCCTCTTCTGAGGAGAAGGGTGTGGAGGCAGGGGCCAGTGCTGAAGATGATGAGGTATCCATGGGTGAGTTGGGAGCTACAGGAGCTACTTCTGACAGTGATTCCACTGCATCTGCTAGTAAAACCAAGTTTGCAGAAAGGGTTGTTGAAGGGCATGTGACTGTTGGGGTTGTCACAGGTACTGAAAGAGTTGTAGAGACTACACCAATAGCTGTGACTAGTAGTGGTGGGACTGTTCAGGGTGATATTTCTGAGAGTGGCAGCCATGTAGACCCTTCTTTACTTGACTCAAGTCCTTCCACTCGTCAATATGTTCGGAGAGCTCGGAGGAGAAGCTTAGTGTCTACAGATTCTGAGAGGACTGCCTCAGTCACAGCAACGGTACCAACACCCCCAAGTCCCCTTGGTGAATCTGGTGGCACAGCTCCTACACCTATAATCACAGCCGCTGCTGTGTCTGTTGCAACAACTGTCCAAGAAGATGAGACTGCACCAGTAATCACTGACGAGGTTCTTGGCTATGAAGAAGTCCCTGCACACATCCCTGAAGTCCCAGCAGGTAATATTCTTGCTGAGAGCACATCAATTGATGAAAATCTTGCGACTGATGGTGATTTTAATGCAGATATGGCTCATGTTGAACCTGCTGAAGTTGCTGCCAGTGAAGAACCAGTTCAGGCAGATGTCACTCCTGGCAGTGGTGTTCCAGTTATAGAGGAGGAATTGGCCCAGGGCCCTGTAGATGATGTGGACATGGCAGATACCCATGATAGCTATGATGAAGTCTGGGCTGATGCAGAAGATAACATGGCTGGTGCTCAGACAGCAGATATGGAGGTCACTACTCCTGTAGCAGCTCAGACAAGCCCAACCAGAACAGGTATTGGCTTTTAAATAATATCTTGTCATTGCTGTTGCTTGATGGCAGAGATTTCTTAAAATATATAGACGAAACTTGACTATTTGCCTGTTGCGCATAGAGCTTATAAGTGTATATTCTCTTGTTTGTTGATCATGGATTGCTTAGACATGAGTTAATGCTCATTTATTGCCTAGGACCATAAAACCAAATCTTGGTAGATGTAATAGACATGGGTTGATTCCCATTTGCTGTCTTTTGTTGTTTTTGCTTGCTGTGTGAGTCTGGCAGACATGGGTTGATGCCCATTTGTTGTTTGCCATTTAGTAGTTTCAAATTTACTGTTGTGGAAGCATGAGCCCAGTAGAGATAGAATGACTTCTCACCCATCGTTTGCTGTTTTCACAACTTCTTTTAATTAGGTGAGCCTAGTAGACATGGGTTGATTCCCATTTGTTGTCCACCACATTATGGTCACACCCTTTTGTGATTTTGTGAGCCCAGCACCAACGGGTTGTGTAAGTCTTCTCCCATCTTTTGCCCACTGTTTTGTGGCTGCATACCCCCAATAAAATGAGTTTGGTGGACATGGGTTGATTCCCATTTGTTGTCCCCCATTGTGTATGGACATGGGTTGATTCCCATTTGTTGTCCTCCATCCGGTGAACCCGGGTTAATGCCTGGTTGTTGTTCTCCATTTGGTATAAAATGTGAGCTCAATGGAAATGGGTTGATTCCCATTTGTCGTCCCCCTTCCGATGAACCTGGGTTAATGCCCAGTTGTTGTTCACCATCCAGGCCTAATTGGCTGAGCTCGGTGGACATGGGTTAATGCCCATTTGTTGTCCTCCCTTTGGTGAACCTGGGTTGATGCCCAGTTGTTGTTCACCATTAGGTCCATTAGGTAAACCGGTGGATATGGGTTAATGCCCATTTGTCGTCCTCCGTTGGGTGAACCTGGGTTAATGCCCAGTTATTGTTCCTCGTTGGGTGAACCTGAGTTAATGCTCAGTTGTCGTTCCCCCAAATAACTTAACCAGGCTATCTTGAGAACAAGTTGCAATTAGCATATCTTTTTAGTAAAGGAGTATTAGTAAGCATTTTACTCACTTGTTTACTTTTTGCTTTTGCATAGTTATGCTTGCTTAACTGAATCTTTCCTCTTTTCCTCATTTTTTTTTGCAGCTAGAAGCGGCCGTGAAACTATTGCAGAGGAAGAAGGAAGACTTCAGGCTGCAGCAGTGGAGTCTGCCGTTAGGAGTCAACCAGGGCTGTTGTCTGCTGCAAGGCCTGCAACATCAAGAACTTCTGTTCTTGCTGATATGGATGCCTTCTTCCGAGAATTTGACCGTACGTCATTCAGTTCCCGCCATGCTGAGCATTTCTGGACCTTTGATGATGTGAAGGCTGACTTTGAAATCTTTCGAGTACCCCGAGGAGGAATTCGGTTCTTGAAGGCCCTGTGGGAAAAGTACGGCAGTTGCTCGTCGTATTTCAGTCGTGGTGTGCACGTGGGAAGTTCTTTGCTGACTCTCCTTTGCTGTGTACTTGCTCATATGGAGCATACTAGGCTTGGAGATATCACTGAGGTACACATCCTTGAGTGGAAAGCCGTAGTCCAAGAGGCAATCGAAGGAGGTTTCAAATTTGGTTTCATTCTCGACTATCTGAGGAGGTTAGCTCGCGACATATTCAGCAGGAGGGTCTTGGCTGAGTTGAGGGAGGCAGAGGCTCGTGTTGCTGCTTTGAGGGATGCTTTGAACGCCGTTGCACCAAGCCCATGGGACTTGGCTTCTGCCAGAAGAGCTTCTGCAGAAGCTCGTACTGAGTCAGCCCTCCAGGGCTTGCTGTCCTGAGCACATCATCTTCTGCACTTTTCTTTCTCTTCTGTTTTGTTGTTCTTTTGTAATACGTTAGCCGTGTATAGGCTTTGACAATGAAACTTGATTTTATTTTGGCTTTTTCGGCACATATTTGTTAAGTGCATTTGCTCATGAACAATGAAACTTGAATTGTGTCAACTTTACTTGCTTGAATTACATTGTACAAAAAGTTGATATATTTTGTACTACAAAAGAAGGGCATTTTAACTTCTATTACTCTTAGCCTAGCACAAAATGCTTCAAAGCTATTTCAAAAGAAGAAAGATACATAATGCAAAATCTGCTGTAATGCATCTTACGAGTAATAGTGTTTCAGCCATTTTCCATTGATAGGATCTGCCAAGGTAGTCCCATCAGACTTAGACAGCTTGTAGTAACCACTTTCATGTGCTTCTCGGATGATGTATGACCCATCCCAATTAGGAGAGAACTTGGATGGAGATGGTAGGTTTCTCCTTACAAATTCCGCGGCTTTTAAGACCATTTGTCCCTCCGCAAAAATTCGGACTCGAAGGGCTTTACCATAGACATTAGCCATTTTTTGGTAGTTCCTTTGGCTTTTTGCTTTAGCTAAATCCCTTGCCTCATCAAGTCCTTCCAGATCTGCCATACGTGCTTCAGCGCACATATTAGCATCCGTTTCCAACTCACTCCCTTGCATTACTCGTGGGTTAGGCACAACCAATACAGTTGGGGAAATGGTATCAGTACCATAAATAAGTGAGAAGGGCGTAAAACCTGTTGCTGTCTTAGGCGAACTTCGGTATGCCTAGAGGACATCTGCCAGATGGGCTTTCCAGTCGTTCCCATAATCAAAGACCATTTTGCTCAGAATTCGCAGCAACATTTTATTTGTGGCTTCAGCTTGCCCATTACCTTGAGGATAATAAGGTGTAGAACGTCGATGCTTGACTCGGTAATGTTCTAGCACTTCACACACATCCTTGTTTATGAATGGAGTACCATTGTCGGTGATGAGCTTGTATGGTATGCCAAAGCGAGTGATTATGTGCTCTCGGATAAAGTTTGCAACTGCAGCACCTGTTGCCTTTCGGAGAGGGATGGCTTCTACCCACTTTGTAAAGTATTCGGTAGCTACGAGAATCCAAATGTAACCACCGGAGGCCGGATTGATGGGGCCTATGAGATCTAGCCCCCAAGTGTGAAATGGCCAAGGTGTAGCCATGTTTTGGAGACTAGTTGGGTGAGTATGGATCAAATTGGCTTGGACTTGGCAAGTATGGCATGTTTTCACAAAATCTGCCGTGTCCTTTTTCATTGTAGGCCAGTAGTATCCGAGTGTAAGTAAGCATTGGTAGAGCCTCTTTTTCCCTTGATGTTCTCCGCATTCTCCCGCATGAGTTTCTTTCATGACCATTTGGGATTCCGATAAGCCAAGGCATCTAAGTGGCTCTCCATGAAAGCCTTTTCGAAAGAGAGTTCCTCCTTCCACAAAATACCTTAAGGCTAGCCTTTTAAGGCGGTAAACATCCTTGGGGTTCGAGGGCAAAATCCCTTCAAGCAAGTATTCTAAGAAGGGTGTGCACCAATCATTAGAGACAAAAGTTGCACATACCTCTTCGTTGCTGTAGTGGAATTGATAGGTTAGGCATTGACTTTATACCTCTGTTGCTTCTGCACTCATGTTTGGCCAGAAATATCCCAGCCGCTGAAGTCTGCGATAGAGGCTGGTAGCTCCTCCATCTCCACAAGTTTTCTCATGGATTTCAGACAACCTTTGCTTTGCTTCCTCGAGGCTAATGCAGCTTGCCAAAACTCCTCCAGGCAGTCTTCTATAAAGATCCCCAGATATCAAAGTGTAATCCTTGATTTCTCTTAAATCTGTCGTATCAGCAGGAGACATAAGCTTGGCTTTGATTGGTGCTCGCCAGTCTTCTTGGTCTCAAGACAGCTCTTCAAACTCTTTTCTCAATGATTTAGTGATAGGCTTCACCTTCTTACAGATGGTGACATCCACTTCTTCACCTTCGAAGGCTATTTGAGACCCCAAAGTAGCTAAGGCATCCGCATATCGGTTCTCATTCCTTTGGGCATGTTCTATTTCGAAGGTGCTGAATCTTGCTTCAAATTTCTGTGCCAGAGCTCTATAAGGTGCCAAAGATGGTTCCTTGAGTGAGAATTCTCCGCGGGCTTGACATACCACAAGGTTGGAATCGCCAATAACTCGTAAGTGCTTGATCCCCATTTCATATGCTATTGCTAATCCAGCCAGGTAAGCCTCATACTCAGCTGCATTGTTGGAACAAGGGAAATCAAACTTGAAAGATTTTGTTACAGCTTCCCCATCATCCTTGTAAAGAACAATACCGGCCCCTGCTGATGTAGCAGTCGAGGAGCCATTAAATCTTAAGGTCCAAACAGAATCTGCCAAGCCTGCCAGGAAGACTTCATTGATTTCCCCGGGTACTTCATCTGTAATGAATGAATTGTCTTCTCCAGGAAATTGAGCTAATAGGTCGGCAATGGCCTGGCTTTTAATAGCAGTTGGTGTTTCAGCAATAATCTTATACTGTGACAACTGCAGAAGCCATTGCGCTAATCTGCCAGATAATACAGACTGATGCAGCAGACTTCTGATAGGATGAGACTTTGTCATTAGCTGGACCTTGTGAGCTAGGAAGTAGTGTCGGAGTCTTTGGGAAGCATAAATCAGAGCTAAGCAAGATCGCTCAGCCCCCGAGTATCGGCTTTCTGCATCCTTAAGAGTACGGCTAACATAGTAGACGTGTTGTTCAACCCCATTATCATTTTCTTGGGCTATCAAAGCCCCAATTGCTTAACTATTTGAGGCCAAATAGAGTCGAAGGGGTTTTCCAGAAATAGGTGCACAAACAGTAGGGGGCTTGGTCATGATGCTTTGTACCTTTTCGAAGGCTTCTTGGCATTCGGTAGACCAATGAAATGAGGCTCCTTTCTTCAAGAGTGGTGTGAAAGTAGAAGTTACAGCAGCAAGTCCAGGAATGAACCTTCTTATGTATGATAGCTTGCCTAAGAAACTCTTCAGCTCCTTATGTGTAGTTGGTGGCTTCATAGTGGCCATGGCAGATGCCCTTGCTGGATCAACATCGATACCACGCTGGTGCACTAAGAAACCCATAAATTTGCCGGCTGAAACTCCAAATGCACACTTGAGAGGATTCATCTTGAGCTTGTACAATCGGCATCTTTCGAATACCTTCTTTAGGACACCAAAATGATCTCCCCTTGTCTTGGACTTCACTACAATATCATGAAACATTGCTGTCATGGTTCTTTGATACGTGGCTCCGGCATTCTTGAGTCCAAATGGCATGACGGTGTAGTAGAAGTTCCCGATGGGCGTGCGGAATGCAGTCTTCTCAGCGTCTTTTGGAGACATAAAGATTTGATTATAGCCGCTGAAACCATCCATAAAGGAAAACATTGCATGACCAGCAGCTGAGTCAATCAGGAGGTCCATGTTAGGCAGCGGGAATTCATCCTTAGGACATGCCTTGTTGAGATTACGGAAATCCACACAACACCGGATCTGACCATTCTTTTTCTTTACTGGAACTATGTTGGACAGCCACCGTGGATGCTATATTGGCTTGATAAAACCAGCTGAAAGTAGCTTCTTGACTTCTTGGGTGATTTGAGCTTCGACCTTTGGATGAAAGGTCCTCATAGGTTGTACCACTGGTCTAGTACCCGGTTCGACATTTAAAGAATGTGCAACAAGTTTCGGGTCTATCCCGGGCATTTCATCATATTGCCAAGCAAAAACATCTTGATATTCTTTTAATAATTCTACTAAATGCATTCTTTCTTCAACTGATAATGAGGCACTAATAGAAACAGGCCTATTTACATTAGGATCAGAACTCAGATTGATTACCTCGAGTTCTTCTTCTGCAGAAATTTTGGGATCTGCTGCAACAGGTTCTGCTGTATCTGCAGGTTCTGGTACACCTGCTTCATTTACTGCGAGACAGGAGGGCTGCAGAATTCCCTCCTCTGGTTCGGGGGCCTCTTGTTGAGGACACAATTGGCCCCCGCGCACCTTCACAAGCGGTAGACAATGCGTCCATCGGGTAAACGGACGCGTATGCACTGTGGCTGGCTCTTGCTTGTGCTAGCTTCTGCTTTGCGCTTCTTCTTCAGTTCTAGCAGGTCTCTCAAGTCCGCCCCAGTGGCATCCCTTATTTCTTCCCATTTGGGCAGTGGAATTCCAATGGGTTTGGCAAGCGATGCTTCCCCTGCTGGAGTAACTTCATCATACAAGGCTGCTTCAACAAAGTGGGACTCGGATTGATCAAAGGGTGCGGAATTGGCGGCTATTCGGATAGGCTTCCCATTGAGCCTTCCTTTGACACATTGGTGGTAAGTGGAGGGGATGAGCTGATGCTTGTGCAGCCAAGGCCTTCCCAATAGTATGTGGTAAGGAACCACGGAGTCCACAACATGGAACCGTGTGAAAGCCACAATGGGACCAACCTTTAGAACAAGTTGAATATGCCCCTTAGTGTATTCACCTACACCACCGAAACCCTTTATCTCCATAGATGCCCCTTGGATCTTCTTTTGAGAGATTTCTGCTGCTTGGATGGTACTTAAAGGAATGAGGTTGATACAAGAGCCGTTATCTACTAAGGCACACCTTACTTATACCTCATTGATTGTGGCTGAGAGGTATAAAGGACGTCGGTGATCTGGATACAGAACTTCCATATCTTCATCTGTAAATGTGATTGCATTGGTTGTTTCCAGAAAAGCTCGGCTGGCATGGGTTTCTGCTGTAAAGCAGTGAGCTCCGGAATCTGCTGCTATGGCCATGATGGCCTCAGTAGCTGCTGTGCGAGCTTCTGGTTTCAATCCTAGCTGATTGAAGAGAGACCGAAACCTGGGATTCCTCTGCGGAGTCTTGATGGCTGTAGGTGTCATGGCGGTGCTTGCAGTGGCAGACTCATCAGCATCCACGTCGTTAGTACTCCCATGAATGACGACCGAAACAACAGCCCCATTTTTATGCTTAAGGAAAGGATCAGTATGCACCTTTTGCTGTACTTGAGGTAATTCCAGGGTTCCGTCTTGAATTTTCTCATGAAATTTTCTTCTAAGAGTCCAACAATCTGCCGTAGAGTGGTGGACATATCGATGGAAATAACAGAATTTTGGATTCTTCTTATCTTCTTCAGTTGCTTTCTTCTGAACTTCCGGAAGTTTGAGAATGCCATCTGCTACCCATTTGTCAAGAATGGCCTTCATTTCTTCTAGAGTGCAAGGGACCGGAGGTGGTGCTTCATCAAAAGACCTCTCGTTGGATTTCTTCCGCTTGTTGCTCGCAGTAGACCCCGTGAGAACTTGTGGTGGATTCTTCTTTTCTCTAGGTTTTTCAGTATGAGGCTTGACTGATAGAGCTGTTTTTCGAGCCTTTTGGAGCAGCTGCCCAAATCTTGAGATGTCAAGGTTTTCGAGGTGGGCTCGAAATTCCGGCAACATATTATCTATGCAAACCCCTACTAATTCGCCTTCTTCATAATTAGCATAGCAATCCAGGGATATGTCGCGAAAACGATGTATATAACGGAGCAAGTCTTCCCCGCTTGCTTGCTTGGTGGTATGGAGGTTGACAAGAGTAATGTTTTCTTCCGCTTGAAAATATTTTCCGCAGAACAGCTCTACCATATCTTCCCAAACCTTCACGGATCCAGGAGGCAAGGTGGTGTACCATGTGTAGGCTCTATCATCAAGAGACTTTGAGAATTCTCGAAGGCATAGGTCACCGTTTCCGGCATAAGCCCCCATTGAGTCTATAAACTTACTAATATGCACAAGGGCACTCCCCTTCCGACCATCAAAACGTGAGAAGGTTGGGGCAATATACTTCTCGGGGTAAGGCTGCTTTAACAACTCAGCAGGATAGGGAGGCTTTCTTACAAAGAGTCGAGGCTCTTTTGGATTCTTTTCCCTTTCTTGTTTGAGCGGGTCTGCTATGTCAGACATTGTCACAAAGGTAGCTTCCTTTTCGTGCGAACCTGAGTCTTGATGAGGCTTTTCTTGGTTTTCTTCCTCATTTTGAAGAGGAGTCTTTGTACGAGTGTCCTTTTCCTTGAGCTATTTGATGGCTTCTGCCAGCTCACTCTGGTTCTGCTGCAAGCTCTGTATCAGTTCCAGCAGCAGGTTTGTTGGTGGTACTTCTTGGTTCTGACCACTTGGAGGTGGTCGTTGCTGATCTTGTCCTTGTACATTGACAGCAGATTCAGCATGAGAATGTTCTATATGGACAGAAACTTCTCTTTGATTTCTTCTTTGTCGGGTTTTTGGAGGCATGGCTCTTGAGCTCTAACTTTCTTATTGTAAGTGTTGATCTCGACTCCCCAGTGGAGTCGCCAGAAATGTGAGGGGTGTTTTCGTGATGATGCCACGTGGTGTGCCGAGGGCGATCATGACATGGACTTTGATATAGAAAAAGGGGTAGCCGAACCCAAAACTCAACCGAGGGCCCAAGGTTTGGCCCACGGGCTAATGGGACACTTCTCAAGAATATTTAAAAACTAAAATTACTAAAGTACAAAAATAACATGGACAAAGATTAAGGGAAATTTACCCGAAGTACCGTTATCGATAAAGAACCCAAAGAACAGTTCTGGGCCAAGCCTCTCACTGTTTCTCAGTTGGATTGAGCTTAAAACGACATCGCTTTGATCATCACACTTCAAACATGAGTTTTATGTACTGCTGATGACCCAGGAGAGCTTTTAACAGTAACAAATTCTGTTGAAACTAAAAGAAGGTTGACTTGTTAGGAGAGAGTCACCTCCGATGAGACATGCATAAGGGTTGGGGAAAAATGTGTTTGGGCCTTTTATGGAGCTACACTAATGGTAAAGAACCATTATGGTCCTTGTAAGGCATTTCAAGAAATTCTGCCCAGACATCTGCCATGAGAGCTTTCTCTGGAGAAATAGAAATTAAGTTATGAATCCTTATCTTTTGGAATGGGACTTCATTTTCTGGGCTTAGGCCGGTGTATCTAAGTTGGGAGGGATCTCAGAACACCTGGTTTCAGAAGCTTTCGCTTGGGAATTCAAGAGAAAATCCTTTCTCTTGGGTTTTAATTGTGGTAATTTCTTGAGTTGTTGGAAGGGTTGTTCTTGGTCTGGCTGAAGCTAAATGGGTCTGATCCCCCTTAAGAATGCAGTCAGTTCTCAATATATAGAATGATTAACATGGCTTAATCTCTTGGGAAAACCGAGATTGTGGTACCCTTAAGCCCATTAGTTTTTTAGTATTAGTCCCTTATGACCTGTTTTGTCAAAAGGAGTATAGCATAAGTAAAATGATTAGGGCCTTTTCCTGGTGTCAGGGTAAGGTTTTCTCCTTCCCTGAGATGGCTTGTCAGAGGCACTCATTGCCTCTTGTTGGTGGATTTTTATGTATGGTTATGTCTATGCATGTCTCATGTGACTTGGTATCCATAAACCCATCATTGAGCCTCCCAGTAGACCTAATGACAGAAATTCATGGCTGCCTAAGCCTCGGAACTGACTCCCCTCCACCAAACCACACTCCTCAAGTCGGGTCAACATAAGAAGAGTAGCTTCCTCACGGGTCTGGGCCGTGGGAGCTACTCCCTGAGTCCTTTTGGGACTGGAATGGGCATGGCTATGGGTTTTCCATCATATTTCTTCATTTCCCATGCATTTTGGTTGCTGCCAGTGATCCTGGAGCTGTTATGCAGAAATCTGCTGCGTGAACAGTGCTAGAAATCATGGTTTCCGGTGGAGTGGAGAGTTGGGGTGAGCTGTATAACCTTGAACAATTTGAAAGTGGTGAGCTGGTTGCTCTTGTCACGTTGGAGGGGATGGACCTGCTGCTGTCCTCCTCTTTTTTAGTAAAATGAGGCCTAGTATGGGCTCTGCCAGCAGCAGACACACAACTCTCCTTTTGTCAGCTTGGGTTCAGTCTTCACGGGACCCACCAGTTGGTTGTCTTCAGCTATTTTGGATGCTGGGTTGACTGATGCTTGGGCTCCAGCTGTCTCCCTCAATGAATCCAATAATGTTTAACCCAAGAATTGTAATATAAACACACTTTGGTTCCATGGGTTTTATGTGGTTTTTCTTTGGGCTTGTGAACAGTACCGGGGTACTTAAAAATGGGCCCAGATGGCGCTATATGGGTGTCTTGGTAGATTGGGTTATGTGTTTCGGGTTGTGGGCTTTTGGAGCAAGCTCAAATAATTTATTAGGGGCTGTTTGGGACATTTTATTGGACTTGGCTCATTGGGTTAACTTATTAGGTGATTAATTAAGCCCAAGTATATTATTGGGCATTATTTGGTATATTTAAATGGGTTGGGCTTATTGGGCTATTTTTATTAAAGGGATAATTAAGCACAAGTATCTTGTTGGGGATTATTTAGGGTATTTTATTGGGCCGGACTTAGTGAAGGGTTAATTAAGCCCAAGCATTTTATTTGGGGGCTCATTCAAATTATTAGTTAAAAAATGGGCATGTACAATGAGCAAGATGAAAAGTTGAAGAAAAAAAAAAATCAATCTCAATCGTCTAAAACTATTGCACTTAATTTATCTCGATCCCACAAATACCTAACATTTTATCTAATATGATATCATCAAAAACTGTAATAAAGTTAAACAAACCGAGAAGTATTTAATTACATATAATTTTTTTATGAATATTTAATTACATATATTGAAAAACAATAATTACATGTAAATCTTCAAGGTCCAGCTCAAGCCCAAATAGAGCCCATTCACTATATTAAACTCTAGTGGGCTACGTACGGAGCCACACGGTCCCTTTGATGAGCCAAAAGGTTGGATTTCCTATACCACACCCACAGTAGGGACGTTGCTTGAACATTCATACCTTCCTCCATTTCTAAAATTCTAATGCTATTAATTTCCAATTTATCATATGCAAATTTCTATTCAAATTTCAGAAAATAATTATTTTCTCTGAGTTTGCTATTTTGTTTAGGATTGATTTGGGGAGGAATTGGTTCTTGCATCTTTATTTTGTATCTATTGATAATTTTCTATCTTGTGTTATTGTATATGTTTGGACAAAATATTCCCTTTGAGGTTAGTTACTTTGCTGGTGTGTTTTTTTTCCTCATTAAATTTCTTTATTAAAAATAAATTAAAATAAAAAGATGCTTGACAAGGATTGTCGATTATGAATTATGTAATTTAAAAAAGAGTCTGTACTTCACAGATTTTGTACATTAACCATATAATTATAGAAAAATATTATATTATTACCAATTTTAATATAAAATATTTATAAATTGACATGATAATGAATTTTATTAATATCTCACTATTAACATAAAAAATAAATTCATTGATTACTTTTTAGCTTTTTGTTTTAAAAATTGACACATCATTTTATTAGACTTATGGTGTAAAATTTATAATACATGTAATATCTTCTTATTTTTAGAAGAATAACAACACTAATATCAATCATAATTATATGAGAAATGATTTCCTCCAATGATCTATTGCATTGGAGAGAACATTGGGTTGACATTCCTTGTGCTCATGAGCATAAGGTCACAGACTCAATGATGTAACACCGTCAAGCCATAAATAAGGCCGCCTCTATACATTTGAGAGCCGAAGACGACAATTTAAAATTAGGCCTTTTTATATTTAAATAGAGAATTGACTTTTTATATCATAGTATTTTTCATTCAAAAAATCTTTGGAGCAGAAAATATAATTACATAAAACTTGGTGACCTAAAGGAAATTGCCGTGAGAACCAAAACTCATCACCTTATGCTCATGAGCTACATCAGCAACCTAGTAGAAAAGTTCTAGAGAGATTTATAACAATCAGCAACCAATAATAACAATCAGTTCATATGAGCGCATTAAATTAATAACACAATTATAACAATTATACTTTTCACTGTTAACGGAATTTTGTAGAGAGCAGAAATAAATGTTTGAGAAAAGAAATAAATTCATAGTGTGAGATTAATTTACAGTATAGCTGGTTATCGCATTGAATCATTTCATTTTGAGTTAATAATTGTTTTTTTTTTTTTTTGTTAAATTCCAAAATTTTTACTAAGCAAAAACATTAAGCACATATCTATACCGAACCTCCAAGACAGAAGGTGGAATAGAGAGATTATTACATAAAGAGCCTACACTATCTTGGGAAGCAAACTTAGCCAATGATAAAATCACTGAGTTTAATTTTCAGTACAGAGTTGGATATCACATTGAATAATTGCATTTTGAGATAATATTGCATGTTTGATCCCTACATTGTTGATCCTTAATGTTTATACATATTGCACGTTTGATTCCTAATATTTGAAACACGTGCAATTGATTTCCTAATGTTTTAAAAATATTAAGCCCATAACGTTTCAAGAACGTTTACTATTAGGTACAAAAACTGTATTTTGACTACAAAAAAATTAAAAACCAACCAACCAACCACACAAATTAAATTGTACAAGCTAGGTATCATCAGACAACAAACATTATGGAACCAACAGAATTCAAGTAGATGATTTGGAACATTTTTTTTCCTCTTCTGACAGGTTTTGGAAATGAAAGCAAATGGATCCATTCGTTGGTAAAAGAACAAAATTATGAGGGAACATGACCACAAATGGAGCCAACGTTGGTAAAAGTCATGATCAAAGTGAGTGTAAATAATATGTGATAAGGATGAAAATAACAATATAAAAAGTCCAATCTAGACTAATCGAATCCCTTCGATACATTTTATCACCAATCTTTTTTTTTTTTTTTTAATCAATAGAGAAACTTTATTTAGAAAAAAGCAAAAATAGTACAACCAAGGTCCAACATTTTAAAGCCAAAGTGAGAGAAACTTTACAAAACAATAACTCTACTTCGTTACATATAATATAATCTTTGTTAAATACAACCAAATACATATTATAATAGTCTGAATTTTCATTCCAACAAGAAGTACAAAAGATTGAAATAGAGAAAGGAGAACAAGAAAAAGAAGAAAAGACCTGGACTTGGAAAGTGGCTAATATATTATGATATCATTCTGTTACTGATTGCTAGTTGAAGACTATACAACCAGCCACGTCACTTAATTTCCAGTGCAAAAGAAGATTAAAATTTTCAAACTACAAATAGAAATTGCAGCCTCCAATCTTAGATTCAAGTCATTCCAATCCTAATAATCCAACTTATTAGCACCTTTGCACATATAAGGTGAACTTTCGTATCTTCATTGCCAGCCAAGCGAGGAAGCGAACTGTGTGAATCAGAAGAACCAGACCAATTACAGCCATCAAACTAAACTGAACACAATAGTTTATTGTCAACGCATTTCTATCCAAAACCAAATCAAAAAACTCATCTGGGACCAACATGTTGAATGCAACTAAATAGGCTAGGCCTAGGAATACAAACCTTATTTTTTAGAGGAAATCCACTAATAAGCAAAAAGGTGACACATA
>BKZX01028904.1:86214-113926 GCA_014362285.1 Fagus crenata
AAACCTTTTTTTTTTTTTTTTTTTTGCTTTCAAAATCGTCATTTTTTTTTTTGATCTTCTTTGGTTATTCAAAGAATATAATGAAAATTTTCAAAGTTTGAATGTTTCAGAAATTGTCGCTGACATTGAATTTTGGAGGAGGGGAAGAAGATGAAGCGGAAATTACTATAGGTCTCTCTTTAAGATCTTTGTGATTTTGCTTTTATTTTGTTTTTATGTTTTAATTGATCTCAATTGGGTTTCAATTTCTATTCTTGGGGTTTAGATTGAATTCTTTTTTAGGTTTTTTTTAGCCACCTCTTGCAGCAACATTGATCGACTGTCAATCAAACCCTGACATTCTTGAGGTTTTAATAAAGCTCTTCAATTTGATAATTTATAATCCTTTCATGTTTCTCCTTTGGTTAATGAAAGTGAAAGTAAAAATTTACCCATTTATTTTATTAACCTTATTTGTCTTTCCCATTCCAATAACTGCCTAATTGTTTGTTGTTTCCTTCCAAATTATATGATGCTTCTTTAATGATAACCATCACCCACAGTTCATGGTCTAGGAATGAATTTAGCTTTTATAGGAGTGATTATTATTTGTGAGTTGTAATTGGCCAATTGTGACAGTGAGGTACTGGATACAAATTAACAAGCATAATAAAGCTCTTCAATCTTCATTTTTCAGATTTCCAAATATATGTGCTTGCCTTTTATTTGTTGCTTACAATTTGCTTTCCAGAACTGCCTCCCAGATTTAAGATGGATTTGGTTTTTGAGTTTTATTGCTTCACAGTTGATCAATGTTGATTGCAATTAGTCCCAATATTAAGAATACTGGTGTTCTATAGTCCATTGTGTTTCTTTATAAAATAATGAAAAATATAAGTTATTTATTTTTGGCCATACAAAGCACAGAAAAAAGCATGGAGAGCACAAAGACGCATTTTCGAGTTTGATGCGAGATTGGAAAGGAGCTTCAAAGGGAGGCAATCACTCAAACCACTCTGTTTTATCCGCCCCCAAAGTGGCCTCTTCATCTTTGGTTCTCTCATATCTCATATCTCAAATCTCTTTCTCTCTCTCTTTTATTGTAGATAGAGCAAATCAATTGGTCTTTGTTTAGGATTGATTTGAGATAAGGGAAAAAAAATTGTTCTCTCAATAATCTTTGGTAAATTTTAGGTTTTTTTTTTTTTTTTTTTTATTAATTTATTTTCTTCTTTTCAATTATTTTCTCTTTTCTTTGAATATTCTTGGACATTTATTTAGATATTGGGCAGATTACAGAAGGAGACGGTTTTTACATTTACATGTAATTTTTTGTTTTTTATATAAATACATTTAAATGTTAAATATTGCTAGATATATAAAATTTGAGCAGGTTAGCAGTTCAGGTTCTATATTTTAGGCTTTTTGTCTTTTCCCTCTTAACCAATTGTAAGGTGAACATCTATCTTTCTATATTTCTCATCTAGAATTGAAAATTCTATGTCAATTTTGTGAATGTTTCCTTCTTTTGCCTTTCTGTTTGTGAAAATATCGAACTTAAGAAAAAAAATTGAGTTGATTGTTTGGGAAATTATGGAAGCGACCACCATTGGCATATCCAATGCAATTTTTCAAGTCCTTCTGTGAAATAGCATTTCAATTTTCTTTTCTTTGTTTCATGAATTAAAATAAACAATTATTTTCCAAGTCAAATCAAAGTCTCATTTTCATGAAAATTAACTAACAAAATAACTAAGCAATTTCTAAACTGAGTTCCACCATTCACTCAAGTACCTAACACAAAATCTTCTGCATTTCTTAAACAACCCTCTTTAGTGGCTTATTGAAATTTTTGAGTTGTCTATTGGCGAGAAATAGGGAAAATATACTGGTTATAAATTACAATAAATTTCACCTTTAGAGTACACTCAACTTTCATTGATTTTAAAATCATTGAAAACTAATGTAGAAAAATGGCAATTAAAAAAATCTATTGAATTCAAAGAAAAAGAAAGAAAGAAAGATCAAAGAAGCATTTTGATAACTTGTCCCGTGCAAATGCACAGGCTATTGTCTAGTAGAGAGATTATTACATAATGATACAATCCTACACTTTCTTGGAAAGCAAACTTAGCCAACAACGGAGTTACTGAGTTTAATTTCAATACAGAGTTAGATATCACATTGAATAATTGCATTTTGAGATAATAATGATTTTTTTTTATTTTTAAAAAGCATAAAACAATAAGCACACCTCTATACCAAGCTTCCAAGACAGGAGGTGGAATAGAGGAATTATCACATAAAGAGCCTATATAATCCTAGAAAGCAAACTTAATCATATAGCCCAGAGAAGAAGCAGAGTAGCTTTGTAATACTTTTGTCTTTTCTTTTTGTTTTTAAGAAGATAAAAGTGGGTGACCATATCCACCCGTATCTTTCTCTCATTTTCTTGATTGCTACCTGCCCCTCTCTCTCTCTCTCTCACCCGTATCTTTCTCTTCTCTTTTCGTTATTTGGTCAGCTACAAGCCTACAAGCCTACAACCATATCATCCCTTTGGCCACGCTGCCAACAGATTACTCTCCTCCATGAGTTCTCTTCTTAATTAGGCATAATTCTGGGGTAAATCTAGTTGACACATTTTCTGATATCTTTGGGCATTTATTCCATCTTGTTTGAATTGTTCATTGATGATATGGGTTTTGATTTGGGGATTGTTTCATGGAATTTAAGCCACGTGATACTTTTATATAGCAAATATATATATATATATATTAAGAGCAATATTATACAGACACAATATTTTTACAATAATTTCACAATAATTCTGAGTTGCCTGGTTTTTATTAGTATTAAACTCACCACTTATATCACTTTATTATTTACTATTCACAACAATAATGAGGTGTTATGTTGTGAAAATGTTGTGTCTATAGCTTTATTGATACATTAAAGACATTTTGTTCATAAGCAAATGAAGAAAATCCTAATTACTTTCCACAAAGAAAAAGGATCCTAATGCTCGTTTGATTACTTCCCCATCCAATTTCAACTCTAGCTTTATGAATTGTACATGTGAAAATACAAAGAAAAAAAATAGTCAAACTACATTGTTGATCTTTAATGCTTATACATGTTGCACGTTTGATCCCTAATGTTTAAAACACGTGCAATTGATCCATAATCTTTCAAAATTGCGTGTAAGTGTTCCTTAACGTTTTAGAAATATTAGACTCCTAATGTTTCAAAAACGTTTACAATTAAAGACTAAAACTATATTTTGGCCGCAAAAAAAAAAAAAAAAAAAAAAAAAAAAAAAAAAAAAAAAAAAAAAACCACACAAATTAAATTGTACAAGCTAGGTATCATCGGACAACAAAACATTATGGAAATTTGAAAATAGAACCAACAGATTCAAGTAGATGATTTGGAACATTTTTTTTCTCCCTCGTGGTAGATTTGGAAATGAAAGCAACTGTATCCATTCGTTGGTAAAAGAACAAAATTATGAGGGAACATGACCACAAATGGAGCCAACGTTGGTAAAAGTCATGATCAAATTGAGTGTAAATAATATGTGATAAGGATGAAAATAACAATATAAAAAGTCTAATCTAGACTAATCGAATCCCTTCCATACATTTTATCACCAATTTTTTTTTTTTTTAATTAATAGAGAAGCTTTATTTAGAAAAAAGCAAAAATAGTACAACCAAGGTCCAACATTTTAAAGCCAAAGTGAGAGAAACTTTACAAAACAATAACTCCTCTTCGTTACATATAATATAATCTTTGTTAAATACAACCAAATACATATTATAATAGTCTGAATTTTCATTCCAACAAGAAGTACAAAAGATTGAAATAGAAAAAGGAGAACAAGAAAAAGAAGAAAAGACCTGGACTTGGAAAGTGGCTAATATATTATGATATCATTCTGTTATTGATTGCTAGTTGAAGACTATACAACCAGCCACGTCACTTAATTTCCTGTTCAAAAGAAGATTAAAATTTTCAACTACAAATAGAAATTGCAGCCTCCAATCTTAGATTCAAGTCATTCCAATCCTAATTATCCAACTTATTAGCGCCTTTGCATGTATAAGGTGAACTTTCGTATCTTCATTGCCAGCCAAGTGAGGAAGCGAATTGTGTGAATCAGAAGAACCAAACCAATTACAGCCATCAAACTAAACGGAACACAATATATTATGAAGAACGCATCCATAACCGAAGAAAGAATTTCATTTGGGATCAACATGATGAAGGCAATTAAATAGGCAAAGGCTAGGAATGCGAGAGTGGTACACATGGCAAATGTCAAGAGCCCCATGCAAACCTTATTTCCGAGAGGAAATCCACTAATAAGCAAAAAGGTGACACATAAAGATGCAGTGAAAGAAACGGTATTGCAAATCATGAAAATGAAGTATTGGTAGTAATAATCAGGTTTACAGGCCAACACCGAGGTTCCAGCTTCACATGTAATAGTTTTGTTCAATCCCCAATTCACACCAAAATCTACATCTGCTTGCCAAACTCCGCCTGGGGGATTGACTATAGGTTGAAAAGTAATAGTTGTGATAATGGTAGCCACCACCATTAATGTACCACGCATCTCTTCTAACCAATTACCCTCGTGTGAGGAGAAAATTTACATGAGAAACCCAAGGCAGTAAGGACCTGCGATAAGGGAGATGCACGGACCAAAACCTCATCAAGGCGGACGTATGGTTCGTGGCCGTGCCGCACTGGTCAACAGATACGCTGAATCCCCGCATTTAATGCGAATCAGATGGGTGGTTGAGGGCATTAAATGCTAAATGGCAAGGTGACCTGCCAGGTAATATCCCACGTGGGGACAAGCACGCAAATTCATAAATGCATCAAGACAGCTTACGCAAGTCAGGATGGACAGACATCTCCATGTCCCATCCGAGGGTACCATCCCTTTTTAGAAAGTACCGATCCAACTGGGCAGATCAACCGCCATCAGAAAGCCTATAAAAGGGAATGTTCCTCCAAGAAGAGAGGTATGTATATTTTTGGCCATATACAAAAAAACCAATTTCCATTACACACGATTTCACTCTTTGATATTCAACTGATTTTACCATCGGAGGGTGATCAGTCCCCAACACCGGGGACCAGTTCCTTCTCATTTGATTTGTTCTCT
The DNA here is from genome assembly GCA_014362285.1 of Fagus crenata. Taxonomy (NCBI): domain Eukaryota; kingdom Viridiplantae; phylum Streptophyta; class Magnoliopsida; order Fagales; family Fagaceae; genus Fagus; species Fagus crenata. The sequence goes on from BKZX01028904.1 coordinate 91,373, forward strand.
GCAGGGTTACTCATCCATTCAGAAGGCTGACCTTCACAACCATTCTTGAAAAGGTCTTTTCTAAACTCATTTATCTTCTTAAAAAATTATTCCAGTTACAATTGGCGCCATCTGTGGGGAAGACCAATTCGGGAAAAGGTTACAGACTCACTTTGGAGGATGGAGGAAGTAGCCGTCTCAGAAAACGACCGTGGAGGTGCTAGACTGCCAACCTTCAATCACAGAAAGATACGATCTGAAGTACGGGTTCCAGGAGGGCAAAGGGGACGCGAAGAGCAACGTTCCTATGGAAGGATTGAGGGAAGGCAGGTTTTGCCTTCCAAAGAACCCTCCTTCCTTGGAGAAGCTAGAAAAAAGAGAAGAGTCGAAGAGCTAGAAGAAGAGCTCAGGTTCTTGAGGGAAGAGGGCAGCGAGAAAGGTGACCAGCGCCAGAGGGAACGATCCAGAAGTCACTCGGGTTCCTGTGGGAGCCCAAAGCATGCTCTTAGCCGCAAGGATCACAACAGAAAATCAAAACATAGGCATCAAAGGTCAGTGTCCCCCAAGAAGCGCAAGCTTGATCACCCCAAGACACCTCCCCATTAGTACCAGCATAATCCAATTTGGAGAAAGCTCCAGCAGATCTCATCCTCTCCTTTTTCAGCTGAAATAGAGCGAGCGAAGTTCCCAGCAAGGTTCGTCCCGCCCAACCTCGCTGTATATGATGGAAAAAGTGATCCAATGGGGCATCTGAGCCGTTATCGGCAGTCTATGGCTCTCCACACTTCCAATAATGCTCTCATGTGTCGCATATTTCCCTCAAGTTTGGGCGAAGTTGGGCTACGATGGTTCGATCGCCTAGATCACCGGTCCATCCGCTCATGGCAAGAGATGTCTGAGTCCTTCACTGCAAGGTTCATAACGAATACCCGGAAGCCTAAGGAGATTAATGCCCTGTTGGCCCTCAAGATGAAAGCTGGGGAAACGTTGAAGTCATATTCCGCACGATACTGGGAGGTCTATAACGACATCGATGCATGTGACGAAGATATAGTTGTGAAGACGTTTCGGTTTGGCCTGAATGAAGATATCAAACTAAGGCGGTCTCTCACTAAAAGGCCACCTATCAGCATGGCGGACCTCATGACTCGCCTGGAGGAGCATATCAGGGTAGAAGATGATTCAAAGAGTTCAGCCAGGACTGTAGAAGCAGCCCCGCCTTCTGACAAAAAGACAACACAGCCCGAGCAAAGCCAAGCCAAAAGATCCAAAAGATCAACGGATCAGCCCCGGGCTGGAACTTGTATGGCAGTGCATACGGTGTTCAAACAGCCAATCTACCAGCTCCTCCCCTTCATAAAAGACCAGCCATACTTCGAATGGCCCACGAAGATGCCGGGAGACCCAGCCGCCAGAGAGGGAAAGCCGTATTGCAGTTACCACCGGGAGCGTGGACATTTGACTGAGCAGTGCCGGGCTTATAAGTATCATTTGGAGCAGTTGGTGAAGAACGGGCACCTCAGGCAGTACATTGATGAGACGAAGAACTCCCAACAAAATATTGAAGTACCAAAGCTCACAATAAAAGATTTAACTCCCATAGGAATCATTGATGTAATTCACTATAGGACGACCAATCATGACCAGAGAGGAGAAATGAGGAGAATGGCACATCTCAGAGAGGTGTTCCAAATCGGAGACTCAGCACAAATGGCTCCAGTCTCCTTGAAGAAAGAGTCAACGGAGCAGATCATCTTCACAAATCAGGATTTGGAAGGGGTGCAGATACCCTACTCAGATGCTTTGGTAGTAACATTGCGGATCGGTGAATTTGATGTCAAGAGAATCCTCATAGATCCTGGCAGTTCAGTCAAGATTATGTATGAGTCTTTATTTAAAGGCTTGGGGCTCGAGAAGAAGGACTTAAATCTTGTCGAAGGGCCGTTTAGTGGCTTCTCCGGAGAGACAGTCGTCCCAACAAGAAAGGTCACAATCAATGTCAGGGCTGGAACTGTCTCGACCTCGACTGATTTTTTCGTTCTCAATGCTTTCTCTCCCAATAATACGATCCTTGGAAGACCATGGCTGCACAGAATGGGTGCGGTTCCTTCCACACTCCATCAACGATTAAGGTTCCCCATCCCGCAAGGAGTTATGGAAATTCTGGGGGACCAATTGGCGGCCAAACAATGCCTGGTGGCCACGATCAAACACAAATCCCAACTACCCCAAGAGACAGGAGAAGGCCCCGATAGGGGTAAATAGCAATTACAGAACAAGGAGGGCTGCGAAGAACGCCTTCCTTAAGAGAAATGTTCGGAGAAGCTCGTACTAGTATCTGTGGCAAAGGATGAAGGCCAGAGACAGTTTTTATTAGGCGATTCTCTATCTGAGGAGCATAGGACACGGTTGCTGACCCTCCTCGAAGAATACCAAGATTTATTTGCGTGGACTCCATACGAAGCACCCGGAGTAGATTCAGAATTTGTCAGCCATGCACTGAATGTCTCACCAGAGTATAAACCAGTAGTCCAGAGAGCGAGAAGGACAGCACCACAACATGCTGAGGCCGTGCGAGAAGAAATAGAGCGGCTCTTGAAAGTTGGAGCGGTTCAGGAAGTTTTATACCCACAGTGGTTGTCCAACATTGTCGTCGTGAAAAAGAAAAACGGAAAATGGAGGGTCTGCGTAGATTTTACGGATCTGAACAAAGTCTGCCCAAAGGATCCTTTCCCACTCCCAAAGATAGATCAGTTGGTGGACTCCACGGCCGGCCACGAAAGAATGAGCTTCTTAGATGCTTTCCAAGGTTACCATCAAATAGCTCTCAAGAAAGAAGACCAAGAGAAGACTACATTCATCACACCCCGAGGGATATTCTGCTACAAGGTGATGCCTTTCGGACTGAAGAATGCTGGGGCAACTTATCAAAGAATGGTCACTAAGATGTTTTCTGAGCAACTTGGAAAGACTGTTGACGTGTATATTGACGATATGGTCGTCAAAAGTGTTAAGAGCACGGATCATGTGGGAGATTTGAAGAAGGTCTTCGAAATACTTAGAAGGCACAACTTGAAACTCAACGCTACGAAATGCGCATTTGGCGTAGGTTCGGGGAAGTTTTTGGGTTTCTTGGTAACACAGCGTGGCATAGAGGCAAACTCGGACCAAATAGCAACTATCCAAGGACTTCAGCCCCCCAGGAACGTCAAGGAAGTTCAAAGGCTGACAGGCATGGCAGCCGCGCTCAACAGATTCATCTCGAAATCGGCCGAGAGGTGCAGACCATTCTTCGACTTAATCAAAAAGGGGAAAAGCTTTACATGGAATGAAGAGTCTGACCGAGCATTTGAGCGCTTGGAAAGGTACTTATCAACACCCCCGTTGCTCTCTTCACCTAAAGAAGGGGAACCCCTCTACATTTATCTTGCAGCCTTAGATAAGGCGGTCAGTGAGACAATCATACGAAATGACTCGGGAGAACAGCGGCCGGTTTACTATACTAGCAAGACCATGAGTGGGGCAAAGACTAGGTATCTGCCACTGGAAAAATCGGCCCTCGCATTGTTCGTAACCGCGAAAAAGCTCCCCCATTATTTTCAAGCCTATACTATGATCGTTCTGACCTCCCTGCCTTTGAAGGCCTTATTTAGGAGCTCGGATTTCAGCGGTCGAATATCCAAATGGGGAGCTCATTTGGGAGCATATGACGTGCGTTACAAACCGAGGACATCCATCAAAGGACAGGTACTGGCTGACTTCATAGCTGAATTTGCATCAGAAAACAGCGAACTGCCCACCATTGAAGAGCACCCCAAAAACGTCGAACGGATCCAAAAAAAGAACGGGTGGACATTATATGTTGACGGTGTGGCAGACCCTAGGGGCTCTGGTTTGGGAATAGTCCTGATATCGCTAGAAGGGGAAATGTTGGAACAAGCGGTCAGGTTAGGCTTCAGAGCCTCAAACAATGAAGCTGAGTACGAAGCACTCCTGCACGGCCTCAGAGCCGCCTAACGACTAGGTGCTAGTTTCCTCAGCATCCACTGTGACTCTCAGCTGATAGTCAATCAGCTGACGGGAGAATACATGGCGAAAGACGAAAGGATGGTGGCTTATCATGATTTGGCTAAAAACCTGTTGAAGGATTTTCGTGAATTCAACATCGAAAGAGTGGGACGAGAGCACAATGGGCACGCCGACTCGCTTGCCAGGCTAGCGTCTTCAGTGGCACCAGATTTCAGAAGGACTATAACGGTGGAAGTACAGGATTCTCCTAGCATAATGAAAAGTAGCCCGGCGATCATATGTCAAATTGAGATAGGGCCCAGCTGGATGGACCCTATACTAAATTATTTAACAAAAGACATATTACCAGCGGATCAGAAAGAAGCAGCTAAGATCCGTAAGAATGCAACGAGGTACTGGGTCTCCCGAGAGGGAAAGTTGTACAAAAAATCTTACACGGGACCATACCTCCTTTGTGTGCATCCTGACTTGGTCCCAAATTTGCTCTACGAGATCCATGAGGGAGTGTGCGGCGGTCACACAGGAGGACGGTCATTGGCCCACAGAGCAATCGGACAAGGATACTGGTGGCCATACATGCAGAAGGATGCGGCTCAGTATGTCAGGCGCTGCGAAAAGTGTCAATTATTTGCTCCGGCCATACACAAGCCTGCTTCCCAGCTCAATCCCATATCTAGTCCCTGGCCATTTGCTCAGTAGGGGCTGGACCTGGTCGGACCGCTACCTTGCGCAACAGGGAATAGACAATGGCTAATCGTGGCAATCGACTACTTCACTAAGTGGGTCGAAGTGGAGCGCCTCGCACGCATCACTGACTCCGAATCAAGGAAATTCATCTGGAAGAATATAATAACCCGCTTTGGTATACCCAAATGCCTTATCTCCGACAATGGCACACAATTCGACAGCGGACCATTCAAGAAGTATTGCTCAGAGTTCGGAATCAGAAACCATTTTTCCAGCCCGGCCTACCTACAGGGAAACGGACAAGCAGAATCCTCCAATAAGACGATCCTCAACGGAATTAAGAAAAGATTGGAAGAAGCTAAGGGGAGATGGGTAGAAGAGCTGCCTACCATATTATGGACATTCAGAACAACGCCTCGAAGCTCGATAGGGGAGACGCCGTTTTCTCTTACTTACGGAGTGGAAGCAGTGATTCCACTTGAGGTAGGACTCCCTACCTTACGTTCAGAAGAATATGATCAGGAAAATAATGAGCTCATGCTGGCCAAAGATATGGACCTAGCTCAAGAACGCAGAGATCTCGCTATGATTAGGCTGGCGTCTTATCAGGGAGACCTAAAGAAGAGGTACGGCAAAAATATAAGTGAACAGAGCCTTGCGCCAGGGGACTTGGTATTGCGAAAAGTTCTGGGAAGCAGAAAGGACCCCTCTCAAGGCAAATTGGGAGCAAATTGGGAAGGACCTTATCAGGTCATTTCAGAGGCCGGACTGGGAGCATTCAACCTTAAGGGGATGGACGGAAAACTTCTCAAAAGACCTTGGAATATAAGCAACCTGAAGAAGTTCTACCAGTAGGAAGGTGGAAAGAAAGGCTGTACAGACCGAAAGTTTCAATGTATTCACATCAATTTTTTTGTTGAAATACAAGAGTTTGTCATATATGGTATCAAGATATGGAACGGCCGGGACGCCATCAAAATCCTGGCCACGCCCAGGTGCTCTGCCTATGAATCCTCAAATGGTATGGTAGAGCAGCATAAAATCCTAGCCATGTTAGGTGTTTCGCCTGTAAACCCTTAAGTGGTGTGGTGGAACGACATCAAAATCCTGGCCACGCCCAGGTGCTCTGCCTATGAATCCTCAAATGGTATGGTAGAGCAGCATAAAATCCTAGCCATGCTAGGTGTTTCGCCTATAAACCCTCAAGTGGTGTGGCGGAACGGCATCAAAATCCTGGCCACGCCTAGGTGCTCTGCCTATGAATCCTCAAGTGGTATGGTAGAGCAGCATAAAATCCTAGCCATGCTAGGTGTTTCGCCTGTAAACCCTCAAGTGGTGTGGCGGAACGGCATCAAAATCCTGGCCACGCCCAGGTGCTCTGCCTATGAATCCTCAAGTGGTATGGTAGAGCAGTATAAAATCCTAGCCATGCTAGGTGTTTCACCTGTAAACCCTTAAGTGGTGTGGCGGAACTGCATCAAAATCCTGGCCACACCCAGGTGCTCTGCCTATGAATCCTCAAGTGGTATGGTAGAGCGGCATCAAATCCTAGCCATGCTAGGTGTTTCACCTGTGAACGACCTCAAGCGATAGGGCGAAACGGCATCAAAACCTTGGCCATGCTAGTTGGTCTAAAATATCCTGTCTATGAGCCTTCCATAAGGAGGCAGAGCAGCATTGATCTCTACACATAATGGGTACGTGATTTATTTCCTGCCTATAGATCCTCTAATGATATGTTGGAACGGCAAGAGAAATTTGCCGTACCGAGTATTTCATTTACTTTCTTGCCTAGAATCTTACTTGGTACAATGGAACATCGATAAAATTTGGCCTTGTCCGGCACTTCATTTGCTTTTTCGGTCGCTATCTTATATGATATTCTAGAACGGCGATAAATCTTGGTCACATCGAGTACTTGGTTTATTTTTGTACTTAAATAACCTACGTGGTCCGTAGGGACTTTAGTTATCCGTACGACAATCTAAGATCAATGCGTATAATATCGTGGTCGTTCAGAACAGCACGGATCATGCATTCAATCATCCACAAAGCAAGAACTCCAAAACATAAAGGTTCTCCATTCAAAAAAGAACATAGTTGAAACAAAATATTCATAGTTTTGCATAAAGTTACAAAAAAATATAACTCTAAGGAAAAACACTACGAGTCATTTGGCCCGGCCATGCCAGGGGCCGCGCTTCCTCCATCAGGGGCTTCATGAAGACCGGCATTAGCTGGCCCCTCTGCTTCAGCTGACTCCACCTCCTCTAAGTCCATCGTGACCGTACCCAGCTGAGGAGGAGGAGAGTTGAGGACTGCCTCGGGACGTGGGGGCGGAATAGCGCCAGGAAAAGGCAATTTGATCGGATCAGGAAGGGGCGTAGTCCGCCCCGAATTCAGCACGGCGATGGCATCATTCCATGCGTCCGTGTAGTATTCGTTGCATACTCCAGGGAGCTGGCGGCCCATCTTATCCTGAGCCTCCTGGCTTCCTTTCTCATATGCCGCCACCTTGGCCCGCTCAATCTCCATCTCCAAGGCCCGGACCTTATCCTCTACCTTGGTCAATGAGTCTAAAGTGGCCTCAAGGGACTCTTCAGCCTCCTTCCTCTTTGTGTTCACCTCCTCAGCCAGTTTTTTGGCCTCCACGGACGCCCTTTTTGCGTCATGGTACTTGGTGGCCAGGACGTTGGCATGAGCGAGGTGGTCCTTGTCAAGCCGGAACCGTTCCTCCAACTCCAGTGAAGCCTAGACCCCTTGCAGGACAGCAAAGTCATTAGTCAGGACCAGAAATGTAAAACTAATGCGATAATTATTCTTGGCTTACCATAAGCATGCCCCTCCTCAAGTTATTGATGAGCTTGTCATCAGTTGCTTTTTTCCATTCTCCCATATCCGAAGGGAGACGAACGGCTTGGCTTAAGGCACTGGCCACTGAGGCACTGCGCTCAACACCAACAAGGAGGATGTCGTCTTCTTCAGTCACAGTTTCCCCTCCTCTGTACTCCATACGTGGGGCCCAGAGCGGCACGGATCTCTCCCCATGGACCTGTGAGCCGGACCTGAGCAACATCCCAGGACAGATTACGTTACCCAGCTGAGTGAGGTGCTGATCCGGACCGGGTGCTTCAGGGACCGCTGAACTTGGCAACGGATCTATGGTGGGACGGCTTGGACTAGCAGAGCTTTCAGTCCGTCCCCTTTTCCTAGGGGCTTGCCGTGAGGAAGATAGCACATTTTCAGACGTGCCTCCTTCACGTCGGGTGGGGAGTAGGTTCCTTAAGTTTATCCCTGCCATATCTTGAGTGTCTCCGTCTAGCACGTCCCTGATGTCGATTGCAGGCAAGGCCTGGTTTTCCGAATTTGCTTTTGCGGCCTCGAGGTCAGGCACTAACCTACAAGCTAGGTAGGAGTGAGTGCGCGCTGTGTAACGAAGCAGCTTTGGAGCAAAACGCGGTTGAGCCCAATCGTCCGTGCAGTGCTCGCACTTCCAAACCTTGCGTAGGCTGTTGATCTTCACCAAGTTTTTGCGGGGCCTTCTTCTTTTGGAATCTGCACGAAGTAAAAGGCAGGTCAGTGCCGGGACATTATAGGTTTGTACTAAATACGAAGTTAATGAGAGACGGACCTAGAACCCCGTCTTTCGTGGGGCACCTACGCCCAGGCAGAAACCACTCTCCAGATACTACTAAATAATCGTTGTCAAAACCACGATTGGTGTTTGGCAGTCCGTTCACCAATGTGAAGTTGATATCTCTAGGACGAAGAGAATATGACTCAGTTTTTGAATTGCGGTGGAGGATGTAGGTCCGGACTATGTCATAGGTACTAAGTTCTAAGCCGAGCCTCCTATTTAGTTCTACGGTCCCCATCACTATCCTAAAGATGTTTGGATTCACTTGGGTGGGGGACAAACTGAAATAGCTGAGGAAATCGGCCAAGAGGGGGTCTATAGGAAAACGAACCCCCCCTTCCACGACCGCCACCACAGGGATGAGAAGCTCCCCTGAAGAGGGAGGAAGTGTATCGGACCAATGCACGTACCTAAGCCCTACATCATCTGGGATCTGATATAGATGACGGAATATGGCCATGGCTTCAGGCGTATTCATGTAACAGGCCAACTTGCCCCCATCCTCATCGTTTTTCTTTCTACCCATTATCTAACACTCAAACCCCAAAAAGAAAAAGTACAAGGGAAAAGCGAGGAAAATATGAAGAGGGAGACTTACAGCCGAGAGCACGGGAAACAGGAGGTTGTCGAAGGGACGAAGCACGAAGGGATCTAAAGTGTAAGGATTTGTGTAGGTGAGAGGCGAGCAAAGGCGTGAGAATAGAAGATGGGGTATTTATAGGCCAGAGGATGAAGACGTGAGGAGGAGGCCGTATTAAATAGGGCCCATCATGACCTCGATAGAGGTGCGAAAGTTAAAGTAGAATTGTGACGTCATGATAGACGGCGCGCAGAGCTCCAGATTCATCATATCAACACACGGAACACGAGGGGTCACGGGAAACCGAATCATCAGCACAGCAAGCGAGAACTAAGACGGATAAATAACAGTCTGTCCCGCCCTATTTTGTGTTGAGCAGGACTGACTGAGGGGCTATTGTGAGGAGAAAATTTACATGAGAAACCCAAGGCAGTAAGGACTTGCGATAAGGGAGATGCACGGACCAAAACCTTATCAGGGTGGACGTATGGTTTGTGGCCATGCCGCACTGGTCAACAGATACGCTGAATCCCCACATTTAATGCGAATCAGATGGGTGGTTGAGGGCATTAAATGCTAAACGGCGAGGTGACCTGCCAGGTAATATCCCACGTGGGGACAAGCACGCAAATTCATAAATGCATCAAGGTAGCTTACGCAAGTTAGGATGGACAGACATCTCCATGTCCCATCCGAGGGTACCATCCCTTTTTAGAAAGTACCGATCCAACTGGGCAGATCAACCGCCATCAGAAAGCCTATAAAAGGGAATGTTCCTCCAAGAAGAGAGGTATGTATATTTTTGGCCATATACAGAAAAACCAATTTCCATTACACACGATTTCACTGTTTGATATTCGACTGATTTTACCATCGGAGGGTGATCAGTCCCCAACACCGGGGACCAGTTCCTTCTCATTTGATTTGTTCTCTGTAGGGTTACTCATCCATTCAGAAGGCTGACCTTCACAACCATTCTTGAAAAGGTCTTTTCTAAACTCATTTATCTTCTTAAAAAATTATTCCCGTTACACCTCGTATACCTCAAGTAATTTAACCATTTCTCCCACCATTTATTGCTTGACCGGACTGGTTTTGTTGTTTCATGATGACCAACAACAACTATTGATGGTGGTGGGAGATTATTTTGGTTTTTTGCTGTTTCAACACCAACATCCATTAAAATGTTTCGAATAATAATGTTTTTCAAGTCTTTTGGAGAGCGATCTAAGACTTCCAAGGCTGTAAAACCCTTCTGATTCAAGGCATCTACTCCTTTCACTTTAGACATTAAGAGCAAGTATTTTACGATCTGCAAAAACTTATAGCTAGCATTATAATTTTGAACAATTTGTTTTTGAGAAGTACATCTAAAATGCTACACAACACAAACAAAGATTTTTTGCCAATATCGTATAAACTCACAAAGCTAAGATAGCGTTGGTGAAAAAGCAAGTGATGTTATGAGACACACAATAGATGTAGTTAACAAGTTAATTTAGTTTAGCCAAAAAAAAAGAAAAAAAAGTCAACTTATTTTTCAAACACAAAGAAGCATTGACCCACAAGGAGAGAGTTGGAAGAAAACGTTTTTAGTACACCAAAGTTATATCCTAGTTGTTAAGGTACTCTTTTATTTTGGGTGGGCTTGTGATAAGACCCTAGTTGTACTCTTAGCTATAAAGACTAGTAATTTATTAGCGTTGTAGTATTGTACTTTTTTTTTTTTGATGCTATTGTAGTATTGTACTTAGTTTGTTAGACTAGTCTAGCTTAAATAGTGTAAGCAATTGTATCTAGATAGTTGGAGCATGGCAGCCAATCAAACGAAGGCTTAGGACACGTAGCTTAACTATAAATACCAATTTTTAATAAACCTGTTTCCCTAAAACAAAATCGTTGGAGGCTAGCTCCCACGAAAGAACTCTTTTTTTTTTTTTTGGAGGCTAGCTAGTTCCATTTTGTGTTCTTCTTACTTGTTGAGATCTTGAGTTTGAAAGAGTTAACTTTTAACACCTTGACTTGGTACAACATGCATGTTAGACACCCCAACTTAACTCAAAAGCATAAAAATAACGTACTTGCATCTAATAGTGTTACATCAATTACTCATTATTATCAATTTGTCTTTACTACCACACGTGAAACTCGACCAATTAACTAACACGTGAATTTTCAAACATCATCACTAATCCAAAAAGAAATAAGAGTTTATAAGTAGCAATCTACTAAGATGTTCTAAAATCATCACTAATCCAAAAAGAAATAAGAGTTAATAAGTAACAACTAAGCTTCCACACACACACAAGAAATATATAGAAAACACCTACCTCGATTTGCTTTAGCATCACACCTAAATGCAAGATGGTGTTACCATCTTCATGGTCTTTGGAATTAAGAAACTCCCCTTCATCACTTACAGATTCCACCAACAGTTTCAGAGCCTCTAATTGGTTGTATTTAACACATAAGTGCAAAACAGTCTCTCCCCCATCAAGCACAACTTGAGTTGAGTCAGGCCGTGCAACGATCAACTCCCTCACAACCTCAACTCGTCCTCTCATGGCTGCATAGTGTAGAGGAATTCTCCCATCTTGATCACGAATTAAGCATGTATTGTTGTTTGCATGTAATAGTGCTTAGGCGATCTCTATGTGGCCTTCAGCAGAAGCCAAGTGAAGGGGGCAGCGTTTGTGGGAGTCCAACTCAACAGTGAGCTGGGGTTTTAGAAGTAGAAGAGCTCGATCTACTGAAATCAAGATGGCCAGCTAAAGCTGATATGTGTAATGGAGTTTCGCTCAAAGAAGTTAGTGAAATTTTATTAAGGAGGCGTGGGTCTTTACGAATAAAAGTATACAATGTGGTTGTACACCCACTCGCTGCTGCATTGTAGAGTTCTATTATTTCATCTTCTTCATGCCTTATTTCCATTTTCTCTTTCGGGGGTGTTTATGTGTATTTTTTTTTTTTGCTAAAGGTGTTGTGTGTATGTCATATATATGTTATTCCAAAATAGAAGCATATAAATAGAGGCATGTAATAATTGACATACCAATATTATAATACATTGCTTGATCATCAATACATTATGACAACTGTTTATCATACAAACAATTGACTAGCATTAATGAAAATTTCTATTGAATTTCCTCGTAGGTGACAACCAGTAGTGAAGGTTGGAGGACTTTTAAATTTAATCATATTTTACATGGGGGGGGAGACTTGATGGATTGTTTACTTTCTTCCGATGATATATATTAAGGAAAGAGAGGGAATAGGTGAAGAGAGGGGCTTCCATCTCTCTTCACAGGAGGGATTTTACAAGTTGAGTTAATTAAAAGAGCAATGCTATAGATACAACATTTGAATGTCCTCAATATTAAATTGTCATGTTTTAATTAATTCTCATCTGAATCCACCACTTACATTATTTTATTATTTAATATTTACAGCTTGACACTTCAGTATTGTTGTGAAATTGTTATGTCTATAGTTTTATTGTAATTAAAATCCAGAATAACATCTAGTTTGTATGTCTCTACTAGCATTAAATTAATAATTCAATTATAACAATTATACTTCTCACTGTATATGGAATTTTGTAGAGAGCTAGATATCACATTGAATAATTGCATTTTGAGTTAATAATGGGTTCTTGGGTCCTCATAAAAAATTTATCCATAGCTAGTCCCAAGCTTTAACAAAGAAAAAAGTTTGCTAGAAGCTGAAGGTAAAATTTAATCACTTTATATAAATGAATCTGATAAAAATAATATGTTGAGGATTTATAACCAATCTCAAACTTTTGGGATCAATCTCTTTATCATTCTATATATTAAGAAAATCTACAATGAATTTTTTATAAATCTAAAAAATATTCCAAATGAAATTATTAAATCAATATCTCAAACTTCAACGAATAAGAAAATAAATCAATCACACTAACAACACCAAAACTTACCTTGAATGGAAAAATCAGGTAATAAAATCAGTTAAACTACTCTCTCTTTCTCACATAAAAAATTCTCAGCTGACTTTATTTTTTTTATATTCTTCTCTAAGTAAGGGATGCGATGGGATGGGAGTTGGGAGACCTGCATGGTTTATAAAATTCTTGTAATGTGGTAAAAGATTAATGGTCTAATCGGCATAACCACCTCAATCCACACCTTATAGCCTCTCCCTCTCGTACGCTGCTTTATCATATCAATGGCATGCAAACCAAGCATGGGCTGGGCTAAAGCATGGCACTCAAATTAAAAATATATATAATTACTTCAGTACATAAATTAAAAAAAAAAAAAAAAAAAAAAGGAATTTTAGAATTTGACACTAAAAAATTGAAAAAAAGAAAAAGAAAAAAGTGAGGTCAATATTATTAAAATTATCATCAGAACGTTTTTAGTTCTCTTAAAAAAATAAAAAATAAGCCCATATAACATCAAGAAAAATTAGTCCAAAATATATACTTAGCCTCCAACGAAAATTACAAATGATTTCATAAAACCCAAAATAAAAAATGATAATTTGACCCCACTAAAAAATTAATGGCTATGTCAGTGAAGCCAAGGGAGTCAACTTGACACGTCGTTGCATGCAATTCAATAGGAATGACAATGCATCGGGTTTGGGGTGGAATAAGTTTTTCAAAATTCAAACCCTCAAAATATTTTATATACCAAATCCTATTAAATTAATATCTTATCTTACTATACGTCACGAATCAGGTTGGATCGGATTAACCTAAATTTGAATAACTAAAATATAGTTTAACTAATTTTATGGTAACTTAGTTATTCAAACTAAATTACTATATAAATCTGAAATAAAATGTCCTATCAAATTTATTCAAACATTGTTTTCCATACATTTTCATACATTGATAGTATATTTCTCAATGTACTGAAAACAAACAATATAAACCCCAAATTGATAGCCTAGTGATAGGATGAGCTTAATATGCACTTTATAAAGTAAGTTGCAAGTTAGATACCTCATGACAACAAATCCTTTTGGTATCATCCCATGGTCATGGGTCTGGTAATTTCCCAGTGTGTGTGGGACGGGGACTGCACGTGCCCAATGAAATTAGTCAAGGCTAAGTTTCAAATACCCATGATTATAATATATATACATATATAAATATGTATATATATATATATATCAAGAAGAAATTACTTTATTATCAAAAGTAATGACTTACGGTTTAACAAAGGATTTAACAGATGAACTGGAAGCTAGAAGTTTCCATGGTTACAAGTTTAATTTGATTGTGGAGTATTCAAGAGAACTGGAGAAGGCTACCTATTTTAGTTCTTAAGCTTCAGCACATGAATGCTTAGAATGCTTAGAACATTACAAGGAGATAGTTCTTACTAGTTCTGAGGATACAACACAAAATAAGCCCATATATAGGCAATACAAGAGAGTTGTCGGTGGATGACAACAAAATAGAGAGGTCTTGGTCTTCATGATGACAAGAAAGAAGTCCAAGTCTTCATGATGGGCAAGACTTCAAAGAGTCCAAAGCTTCATTATTTACTTTTTGAAAAAGTAAAAGCAAGGATTCTTTCTTTAACAAATACCGAAGGAGATGACTCTGGCAAATTTTAGCAAACAGTTGAGAATCTCTACTATTGGAGAGAATAATTGCTGCAAGGACTTGACAGCTGATTTATCAATTTGTCGGGCATGCTTATTAACAGTGCAGATTCTTCTAACAGAGAACTTATCTGCTGCAGTAGATTGACTGTTGATTTAATAAAGGGATTTTACCAAAAGACCCTTAATCCAGATAAAGATCTTCAACTTCTTCAATTCCATGACCTACGTATGGATCTTGAGAATCCTGAAACAGGGAATCCTGGTACCAATTTGGGGGCATTGGTACAGATTGAGGGAATTGAGAAGATACTTTAATAGCTTCATTGGTTGATCCTTCTGAGAATGCTTGGGAATGCTTTCCACTAGCAGAGGCTGATTGGCACTGGATGGCAGCCAATCTATAAATTTCTGCAAGCTCTTCAGGGGATTTACCTTTTAACAAGTCTGGAATGGAGGAAGATGGTTTGTCTTCAACCTGTTTTACTTCGGGAAATTCATCATAGACAAATTTAATAATTCTGTCTCTGTCGAAACTATCCCACCATTTAACAGCGAAATTTCTTATCAAAGTGTGATCTTTAATATGATAACTTCATTTAACAATCCAGGAGACTTTGTACTTAGCACAAAATAGCAGTATTGGAGGGAACCTGTTGTTGTATTCTAAGCATTTGTACCTGTTAATAAATTGTAACAATGCTTGCTTGAGCGTGTGAGTGCTCAATGGAGGATCATCATGCTTAGTAGGGATTGTGGTATTCCACAGTGTATCAGGGATGATCTCGGCTTGGGAACCATGCTTGGACCACCATTTAATAAACCACATGGGTGGCTGACATTCAGGTTTAATAAAATTTTACTTCTGGTGCCATTAGATGAACCAAGAGTGAGACATATCATCAAATTGATACATTAGTATTTTGTACCATGCATCAATATAATCATAATATGAGTATTCAAAGGAGTGACCTTGGAGAGGTTTTGTTTTCCATGGATCGCCCCATTGTCTCATATGGGTAAATTTAACAATCTCTATTTTGTGGAAGAGAAGTCCTTTATTACCAATTTTATCATAGAGGGATTTAATAACAATAGAACCCTCCTGCTAGAGAATGTTCTGGTAGAAATGGATAGTTTTGTGTGGGACTGAAGGGCTATAATGCTGTTGGATTCCATCAGTGGGATGGACAGGAAAATAGGCTCCTATCAGTGAGAGGGGATTATCAATTCCTCTATGGAAGAACTCTATATAGAAAAGTTTTTCAGCATAAAGGGGGAGATAGGGAGAAACGGCTTTGGCCTTTCTGGATTTAACAGGGGCTACTGGAGTAGCAGGGACTATCTTTTTATTAAATGGATCATAATCACTGGTGAGGGCTTTAGCAAATGAGGTGCTTTGGGCAGATTTACCAAGGGATACCATCCTAGAGGATGATGGTTTATTAGGAGAATTAGCAGGGCTGATCTGTTGAGGATCATATCTAACAAGTTGGCTAGGGGTGACTGGCTCTGGTTTAATTTCTGGGAGTTTATTAGGTGGAACTTTGCTGGTGGAAGTGGCGGCTTTTTTGGAGTTCTTACCCGCCATCTTTGTTTTGCAGAAATTCACGGGTGAGGAAGTCAGGGATAGAATTTTGGCTTCCTTAAATATATTCAATTTCAAAATCAAAGATATTTAATATAGATTGCCATCGGGCAAAAAAGTGTTTTGATGCAATATTTTCAACATCTTTTTCCAAAACATATTTTGCAGATTTGCAATCTATATGGATGAGAAATTTTTTATTTACCAAATCAATTTGAAATTTATCAATGCATAGTACTATAGATAAAATCTCTTTTTTAATAGTACTATAATTATTTTGCGCTTTATTCCAAACACCAGAATGGAAACGAACAATTTGTTCGGGGGAATCTGGGTTGGTTTTTTGCTTCAGAATACCACCGTATCTAATATCGGAGGCATCGGTTTCAACAATTTTGAAGGAATTTATTGTGGGAATGCCAAGACAAGGCAAAGTCTTAACATACTTTTTAATATCTTGGACTATGGAAGTGTGAACAGATGTCCAAGGAGGAGAATTTTTTTGAAGTCTATCAAAAAGAGGCTTGCATTGCTTCCCAAGGTTTTGATAGAAATCAGCAAAATAGTTTAATGAACCCAAAAATCTTTGGAGTTGAGATTTATCAAGAATTTCTTCAGGAAATTTATCAGCAAATTTATTGACTCTAACTATGGGACTGATCTGACCCTGATAGATATTGTAACCAAGAAATCGAATCTTAGTTTGAAAAAGTTTAATTTTTGGAGAGGAAACAACCAATCCACTTCGTTTAATAATATCTAGAAACAAATTCAAATGTTTCCAGTGTTCATCAATGGATTTACTAAAAATGTGGACATCATCTATGTAGACAATGCAAAATTACTAAATGGATTAAAAATGTCATTCATAATATTTTGGAACTCACTCGGGGCATTTTTTAATCCAAAGGGCATTACATTCCACTCATAATGGCCAAATGGGGTGGTGAATGCAGTTTTATATTTGTCATCTTCGTGGATTTGAATTTGCCAAAATCCACTTTTAAGATCAAATTTACTGAAAATGATTGAATCGCTCAGTTGATTTATCAAATCTTGTTTATTTGGAATTGGATACTTGATCCTTTCTAAAACCTTATTCAAAGGCTTATAATTTATCACTAGTCTTGGGACACCTCGTTCTAGTTCTGCATTTTTCTGAACATAGAAGGTAGGACAGGACCAAGGGGATTTACTATGCCGGATTATCTTTTTCTCAAGCAAATCATTGATTTCATTTTTACAAAATTCCATGATTTCTTGATTCATTTGGATAGGTCTGACTTTAGTAGGAATATTTCTTTCATTGAAATCTTTAACATATGGTAATTTAACAACATGAGTTTTTCTATCCCAAAAAGCATTGGGAAAATTAGAACAAACTTCTTGGTTTAATTTTTCTTGAAATCTTTCAATTCTTTGTTGAAGGATTTTACAATTTAGTTGTTGTTCAACTCTTTGGTAATGGAGTTCATCTTCTAAAAATTTTAAATGTTTTTCTTTATTTTTTATTAAACAAATTGATTGGGAGATCAAATTGTCTTTTAACATTTTAGCATCATTTTCCTCAATTCGATTGAGAAAGTTGAATTTAACAAGCTGTCCAAAAGGAGCAGTTGTAATACCATCCACATCTGCTGTGAAATGTAATAACAAATGGATAAATGGTAATCCAAGGATTACTTTATCATTCAATTTTTAACAAGGACGAAAGATGTTTTGAAACAAACTTTGTTTTTACAAACATGGGCATTATTAATTTCATATTTAACATGCATTTTGCTACCATTAGCAGAGTTTAATCTTTCAGTTGATTTTTCAAAATATTTAGTAGGGATTAGACCTTCTTGGATGCAATTTAAGTCAGCTCCAGTATCTACTAGAACAATGACTTCAATTTCATGGTCTTCAATTATTAGTTTAACATTTGTATGCTATCTAACAGGCGTTATTTTATTTAACAAATTACAATACCTTATTTCATCATCTGATTTTATCATTCTTCTTGTAGAAGATTTAGGTTTGTCATCTTCAGAAGAAGAATCATTATTATCAATGGGTTTGAATATTTTATCAAATTCAAGGACAGATACTCGATCTTCCAGTTTAGCATTTTTTCCTTCCAATTTAGCATTTTGGTTTTCAAGTTGTTCATTTACAGCTTTTAATTGGATGATTTCCTTTTTAATTTTGTTTATTTCAGATTGTAAATCTTCAAGGTTTATTTTTCTTGGTTTGAGTTTATTAAATCTTTCAAGGGTTTCAGAAAGACTGATTGTTGGCTTAGGTAATTTATCATCTTTAGTTGCTTCTTTTTTGTTTAACATTTTCCTGAGTTTGTGAAGCATGCTTGCTTTTAACTTTGGGCCATTAATTTTACTAATTGCTTCGAGGAGCAACTCTTCTTGTTCTTCTTGTTTAGTAATAACATTTATAGATTTACCAGCACAACAATTATCAGTGCAACCAATTTTAATATCTGGGGTTGAGGATGATGAACTTGAGTATTCATCAGAGGAGGTTTCAATCTCGTCTGGTGATATCTCAGTTTCACTATCAGTGTTTCTTAATTCAAGAAGTTTATATAAATCTTCTTTTTCTTTATCATTTATTTGAAGTTGGTTGATTTTTTGTTTAACTTTACAGTCATTTGCAAAATGACCATATTTTCCACATTTAAAACATTTTGTTTTCTTTTTATCAAATTTCTTATTATCATACTTTTTATAATTTTTATTAGATTTTTTAGAAAATTTTTTATTTTTATTATAATATTCATTTGGTTGAAAATTTTTCTTTTCTTCCAAATTCTTCTTTGTTTATCATATTTTTCTCTTTTATGTTTAATATGTTTTCTTTGTGAAGGAGCCATGGAAAGAATTCCATATGCTCACAGAAATTTCTCATTTCATATTTAGCTTTTCTTTTATTATTACTTTGTTGTTTAGCAATTCTTTATTCAATGCACATTTTTAGACCTTCTTGTTTAATAGTGTTTATTATATATCCATATGTTAAGGTATCATAATCAATGATCCCATTGGAGTTGCTTAACACAATTCTAATCTTATGGGCAAAAAGATTAGGTAAACCATCAATGAATTTTTCTTTCCAATATGGTTTATTACTATCTTCTCTTAACATAACTTTAGAGGTAAAGACATCTTCATACCATCTAAAGTCACTCATGGTTGGGCATTTAAGATTACTTAATTGGCCATGAATCCTAGAGATAATGTTACTAGGTGTACCAATAAAGTGTCTTATGATTGTGAAAACAAGGGAATTAACTCCATCAGGAATTCCCATTCCAATTCTTTCATTGAAGATGGTGTTACCTTCTTCATCTTTCTTAACCGAGTGTTTAATAAGATCTCTAGATTCTTCGGTGAGATGTTTCTCCCACCAAGATTTCAATTTTCCAGAGAAACCTATGACTAATAAATCAATTATTTTAGGATGATTTAATTGATGATTAGTCATATAACTATTAGCAACCATGGATAAATGGCTAAGTTTATTAAGAACTTCCTGTTCAGAAAGTCCATCAATGTTCCATTCATAAAGTTTATCAGCAGACACCGAGAATTGGTGCTGAAAGCTTCTTTCTTCAAATTGCATATCCAGAGGTTTAGGCCTGGGATACCAATTTTTTGTGAAAGTTGTTGGGTTTGGTTTTTTATTAGTTATTCTTTGGAGTTTACCAAAGGCTTTTTCAAATTTATCAATCTCTTCATCAGATGTTGTTTCTGAATTTGAAGAACATGTTTCAACAGTTACTTCATTATTTTTGTTTATTACATTTATTGTGGAGGGTTCTCCTTTTACTTTATTTAATTCTTTTAACATTTGGTCAATCTTTTCCCTAGTTTTTGTTTGACTAGTTTTAAGACTTAAACTAGTTTTTAATTCTTGAGTTTTTATTAAAGGAGTTTCTATTTTAATAGAATCTGGTTTAATATTGATCGAATCAATTTTATTTTCAATTTTATCAAGTTGATCACCAATAACATTTAGACATTTATTAGTATAATTATTTTGTTCAATTATTTTCCTTTCTTCATCCTTTTCAGGAGTTTTAGGAGGAAGTTTAAATGGAGAGGCTTTTACTAATTAAGTCTTTTCCAACGTTTATTAAAATGTTTTCTCTTGGTGGATGAGAGGATTCAACAGTTGTTTTATTCTCTTTCGTCCACTTTGAAGTGGTTAGAACATTTAATTCTTTTAATTTTAAATAATATTTATCAACAAAATCAAAGAAGTGAATATTCATTCTCAGATCTTACATTACAGATTTCCATTTATCAAAGATTAATTTCTTTTCTTCTTTATCATGGGTTTTGCGATGTTTTTCTCGCCTACCCTCATTTTTCTCAGAATCAAATTCTGAATTTAACATATCCCAATTTATTTCAAAAGGTTTTTTAATAACATTTAATTGGTTATCAGTTTCTTCTCCAAGCATGTCAGAGGGGGTTGGTTCTAAAGATTCATTATCAGATTCAACATTTTTATTTGCTTCATTATCAACCGTATAATAGGCTGAATTTACTTGAGAAGATTCTTCTTTAACACCTTTTTGTTTAATATCTTTTATATCTTTTTTAATATTCTTTTCTTTTTGTTTATTAAGATTTAGTTCAACAAGATATTTTTCTAAATCTTTTTCTCTTTCTAGATCTTGATCTCTTTTACTAGTTGAAGAAGAGCCAAAAAATGAATGTCTTGAGCTAGTATATTTTATCATTGGGGGTATTCTTGGTTTACTATGGTCAAATCTTATTTTAACAGTTCCATCATAGTACTGTGTAACAGATTCTAAATTATCTGTTTCAGCAATGTTTATTGGTTTTTGAATTGTGGGTGACATTTCCTTAGGGAGATCTCATTCTTCAAGAAGTTTGATGTCTTCCCATTTTATCATTTTTGGAACATTTACATTAATATCTTCATTGCTGGCTTGTAGGAGAAGTGTTTGATCTTTTGGATCTTTAGTCAAAGCTTGAGGGTTCAAGTTTGTTTTTAACAGCTTATAATATATCCTATATACTAAAGCAAAAGGATGACTTCCTTCTATCATATGATATCCAGAAATATTTATTTTGAGGGTTAGTGCCTTTTCAGGGGCACCATCATCAAGACTTAATGCTAAGTCTAGGTTAACATTGAAATGAATCGGTCCTTGGCTAACATTGGCTTCAACCATTCCAAGGAGAGCTTGATTATGATTAGTGAATCTAGCATCAAGCAATCTTAATAAGACAGAGGCATTGATTCCTCATCTAGTAAGGGGTTTAATACCCACTTGTATTAATCCAAGATGGATGAATCTGAAACCTTTATTCTTGAATTCTTTCATTTCCTTTTTTTGGAACAAAAGGCATTCTTCTTGAGTTTTATTAAGAGCATAGGCTCGTTCAACAGTTTTTACTTTATCTTCAAACTTAAATACAGAAGGAACCCATGAGGTTTGGTAAACCTCTTTTTTATCAACTTTTGGGAGACTCCAATTTTGGAGATCATTATCAGAATGAAGAATTTCATCTTCTTCATGCACTATATCACTTAATGATGCCAAAGTACTAGATCTAGATTTAGTGTTGACAGTTGAATTAGATCTACGAAATTTATTCAACATTTTCAAGTTTATCAATTTATTGAGTTAATCAAATTAATCTCTTTAAAGTTTTCTCACTTACTATTATCCTATTTTCTCTCTCTACTTGTATCCTGTCCTCTCATGCCCACCGCTCATGCCACTCTCTCGGCGCTTACTGTTTGGAAAAAGGACTCACTGTTTGGGTGAGGACACACAGTTTTGAAATAGACGAGATAATGACAAGAGATAGACAATATCAAGATTAATATGAAGAACACAAAAACTGATTGACAAGAAAGGAAGAACAAATTTAACAAATGATAACACAACGGCCAACAAAAGAGCAAGAACTTGGCTCTGATACCATGAAGGGGAAGCAGCACATATAAATAAAACAATATAAATATTAAATATACCGCCTCATTATTAAATATTTATATATATATATATATATATATATCTATATATATATATATATATATATTAAACCCTCAATCTTTTTCCTTATAGGAAAATGATTGATCCAATGCGTGTGTATATATATATATATATATATATAAAACCCTCAATCTTTTTCCTTGTAGGAAAATGATTTGATCTAATGCACTGGATCAGATACGATTGGGACACATAACTAAAAGTAAGCACACGTATGATATAATGCTATGAAACCCTTAACTTAAGCCAAATCAATTTTATTTCATGGTGATAGTGATATTGATGAAGAAAACAAATCAAGAAATGCCAGTTAATCAACTATATTATTATAAGAATAGATAAACCATGCCTACATGCCACATGCGAGAAAGTAGGGCCAGCGAACCCATAGCCTACTTAGGCCATGGCTTAAGGCC
>BKZX01028904.1:113936-126863 GCA_014362285.1 Fagus crenata
TTTGTAGCCAAACTCTATCCTTTTAACATTATGACAAATTAAACCCCATTTATTTAAATGTGATGGTCCACCACTCGTTGTTTGTCACTTCACATTTGTTGCAAAATTTGTGGAACACAAGTTGTGTCTCTTGATATTCTCTTTAGTTAATAAATTAAAATATATATCTTAGCAGGTTTTGCATTTTATTTTGTTTTACTTTTTATTTGAGATTTTTTCAGATTTTTCCATATGCGTTTTAGAATCTCCTACACACACCTACACTTAAAATTATCACATCACTTAAAATATGAAGTATTGTTCCTCAATAAGGCCTCACTTAAAATTATCGTCTTAGGCTCCAAAGTGCCTTGAGCCGGCCTTGCGAGAGAGCCTTGATGACTTAATGTGATTATAAATAATGGGTTTGTGGAAATCGTAGGTGGCTACAGAAACTAAAAATAACACTATTTTTAAATTGGGAAAAGATTGGATTTCACCAATTTTTTCCCATATTAATTTTTTAATGCTTAAACCATATACAGATATGGATTGAAATTAGTGCGCTATAGTAGTTTTTAGTTTTAGTCTTTTAGACCAATATTGAAAGTCATTTTTTCAACTTTCATCTTAATCGTTGAAACAAAAAATAACTTTTTTATACTTTTTAATATATTTTTTGGATGAGCAAGATGAAAAGTTGAAGAAAAAAAAAAATCAATCTCAATCATCTAAAACTATTGCACTTAATTTATCTCGATCCCACAAATACCTAACATTTTATCTAATATGATATCATCAAAAACTGTAATAAAGTTAAACAAACCGAGAAGTATTTAATTACATATAATTTTTTTTTTATGAATATTTAATTACATATATTGAAAAACAATAATTACATGTAAATCTTCAAGGTCCAGCTCAAGCCCAAATAGAGCCCATTCACTATATTAAACTCTAGTGGGCTACGTACGGAGCCACACCTGAATAAACATCTAGCAACACATGGTCCCTTTGATGAGTCCAAAGGTTGGATTTCCTATACCACACCCACAGTAGGGACGTTGCTTGAACATTCATATCTTCCTCCATTTCTAATGCTATTAATTTCCAATTTATTATATGCAAATTTCTATTCAAATTTCAGAAAATAATTATTTTCTCTGAGTTTGCTATTTTTTTTAGAATTGATTTGGGGAGGAATTGGTTCTTGCATCTTTATTTTATATCTATTGATAATTTTCTATCTTGTGTTATTGTATATGTTTGGACAAAATATTCCCTTTGAGGTTAGTTACTTTGCTGGTGTGTTTTTTTTCCTCATTAAATTTCTTTATTAAAAATAAATTAAAATAAAAAGATGCTTGACAAGGATTGTCGGTTATGAATAATGTAATTTAAAAAAGAGTTTGTACTTCACAGATTTTGTACATTAACCATATAATTATAGGAAAATATTATATTATTAAAAATTTTAATATAAAATATTTATAAATTGACATGATAATGAATTTTATTAGTATCTCCCTATTAACATAATAAATAAATTCAATGATTACTTTTTAGCTTTTTGTTTTAAAAATTGACACATCATTTTATTAGACTTATAGTGTAAAATTTATAATACATGTAATATCTTCTTATTTTTAGAAGAATAACAACAGTAATATCAATCATAATTATACGGGAAATGATTTCCTCCAGTGATCTATTGCATTGGAGAGAACATTAGGCTGACATTCCTTGTGCTCATGAGCATAGAGTCACAAACTCAGTGATGTAACACCGTCAAGCCATAAATAAGGCCGCCTCTATACATTTGGGAGCCTAAGACGACAATTTAAAATTATGCCTTTTTATATTTAAATAGAGAATTGACTTTTTATATCATAATATTTTTCATTCAAAAAATCTTTGGAGTAGAAAATATAATCACATAAAACTTGGTGACCTAAAGGAAATCATCGTGAGAACCAAAACTCATCACCTTACTCTCATGAGCCACATTAGCAACCTAGTAGAAAAGTTCTAGAGAGATTTATAACAATCAGCAACCAATAATAACTGTTAGCCTCAAGGTTTCAATACCTATTACTCGGCTAATTAATCCAAGGACATTTATGTAGTTTTAATGATAACCATGATTTTAAGTTATTCATAAATGATATTTTCATATGAACTAACGGTTTATGTTTAAAGCATAATGTTGACTATTGATTTAATTGGACCAACATGGCCAATTCAAATATCAAGCAAATGCAAAGTCGACAAGTTGCAAATTCACTGAAGAACAAAGTCATCAAGTCTCAAGACAAAGAAATCAAGCTCAAGAATCATGTTCCGAGACATATGAGAAGTAAGAGTTAGGTTTTGTAAAGTTTATTAAGATTTGATCTTTAAGGCTCAACTTTAAAACCAACTTAAATTGATTTTCAAAAATAACGGCTAGTTTGATTGCAATTCAATACAAATAAATCAATTACGGCTGAAAAAAAATTTTGAAGCAGAAAAGTTTTCAAAATATTGACAAAGTCAATATTAATGGCTAGATATTTTGATATTTAAGGATAGTCATGTGAATACAAAGAAATCTCTTACGGTGAAAAATTTATGAAATAGAAAAATTTTCAAAATATTGACAAAGTCAATATTAATGTTTAGATTGATTGATATTTAAAAATATCCAATGTGAACACAAAGAAATATCTTACAGTGAAAATTTTCTGAAATTGAAAAGCTTTCAAAATCTTAACAAAGTCAAACAAAACGGCTCGATTGATTAAGATTCAAAAATGCAAGACAAACATATCAATTATGGCTAAAAATTTCTTAAACAGAAAACAAAGTCAAAGAAAACAATTTGATTGATTGAAATTCAAAAAGCAAAAAGACTTATTGCCACTAGAAGTTTGGTGCAGATAAGCAATGAATATAGGTTGTCATGCATTGGCACCGTTTATTTGAAAAGGTTATTTGAATTTTAAAAGGTCACGCCAATTATTCAAAAAGTTGATTGCCATTTTCAATTGTCGGTTAAAGCCATCTTCTGACATTGGTACCATTTATTTGAAAAAGGTTATTTGAATTTTAAAAAGTCACGCCAATTATTCAAAAGGCTGATTGCCATTTTCAATTGTCGGTTAAAGCCATTTTCTGACATTGGCACCGTTTATTTGAAAAAGTTATTTGAATTTTAAAAAGTCACGCCAATTATTCAAAAGGCTGATTGCCATTTTCAATTGTCGGTTAAAGCCACCTTCTGATATTAGCACTTTATTATTTAAAATTATATAGAATCATGATTGTGTTTTCTAATGAACAAAAAATTTTTAAATTCAAATTTCCTTTAGTCGGTTGATTGAACTATATATAAAGAGAATAGAAGAGATAAACACATACGGACAAGAGAGCATATAAGAAAAATCAGAGAAATAAAAGAAAACATATTTTACATCAATCCATTCTTTCTCAAGCTTATATTTTCATATCATTCAAAATCCTTGATTGAAAATCAAATTCCTTTAAATACTCTTTGAGCCATATTGATCAAATCTTTGATATACTATTAGAGTGAGCATATTGTGTACAACTACTCTTTGAGAGAGACATATTTTGTACAACAATCCTTTGTTGAAACTATTGAGTGTTTTTGTTAGGGTTTTGATATAAATCCTAAGTAGTGAAAATGATTTTTCATTGAGTGGTTACTCTTCACCGTGTAAGGAAGATTTGTAACGGTTTTGATCTTCACCCGAAAGAAGATTGTCAAATAGTGGATTTGGGAATCCTCAAGAAGTGTTCTTGAGGCGGGGACGTAGGCAGGGAAGCCGAACCTCGATAACAATCATCGTGTTTGATTTTCTCTCTCTATATCTCTTACCTATTTAATTGCTTATATATATACTTGTGCTTGATTTCATATCATATCTATATTGAAATTGAATTGTGATCAAACATTTGCTATTTGAAGATAGTTTTTAATTCCGCATATAAATCGAAAATGTTTGCCTCAACCTAAATCACCCCCCCCCCTTTTAGGTTGATATTTGGGTAACAATTGGTATCAGAGCCAAGGCTCTACATATAGATTTAACAATCTTAGAGTTAAGATCATGGCAAACACATCTAGACCTCAAATGGTTGAAGGTCAATCTACAAATAGACCACCCTTGTTCATTAGTAGTGATTATAATTATTGGAAAACTAGAATGACTACGTACATTAAAGCTCAAGATTATCTTATATGGAAAATCATTGTAAATGGTCCTCATGTTCCTACTAAAATAGTAGAAGAACAAGAAATACCCAAACAAGAAAATGAATGGGATGAAAATGATGTCAAACTCATTGAATTAAATTATAAAGCTATGAATTGTTTATATTTTGCGTTTGACTCAAAGGAATTTGATGAAATTTCAAGTTGTAATTCAGCTAAAGAAATTTGGGAAAGACTTGAAACTACATATGAAGAAGCAAGTCAAGTTGAAGAATCAAAGATGAGCATGCTTGTTCATGATCACAAATTGCCTCAAATAGAGAAAGATGAATGTACAAGCATTAGCCCTCAAGCATCCAACGATAAAAAAGATTCTACCGAAGCTTTTTGCTTAATGGCATATGAAGATGAGGTAACTTCGAAACACAATTCTTTAGAAGATAACTCTCATAGCTATGATGAATTACAAAATGCTTTTGAAGAATTAGTTGAAGAATTTGAGAAGAATGTTTTGAAAAATAAAGTTTTCAAAAAGAAAGACACATCTCTTTCAAATGAATTAAATAATTTGAAAAACAAAAATGAAATTCTAGAAAAACAAATTAATTCTTTGAATGATAAAAATTTGAAAATTAAGCCACAAAATTTTATTGAGAAAATGAAAGCAAATGATGTGGAAACATCATCATAAATTGTTCACGATTCAAATCTTTTGATCAATGAAAATAAAGAACTAAAACTCAAGGTTGAAAACCTAACCAAAATTTTGACTAACTTTACAAATGGAAAGAAAAATTTGGATAATTTGTTGAGCAGTCAAATATGTGTTTTTGACAAAGCAGGTATTGGATATAACCCGAAAACAAAAGAAAAACACTATAAAAAAATTTTCATTAATGAAAACTTCTTGAAATCTCCCATATGTAAACATTGTGGAAAAATAGGGCATAATATTCATACATGTCCCATGAAAAATATGATTTGGATTATTAAAGGAATCACACCACCAACTAACCCAAAAGGACCTAAGAAGATTTGGGTAACAAAGAAAGTTACTTAAATTTGTTTTGTAGGTATGCTTGATATCCAAATCTACCAAGGATAAGTGGTTTCTCGATAGTGGATGTTCAAGGCATATGACAGATGACAAAAACAAATTTACTTTTCTTACTCTAAAAGATGGAGGAAATGTCAAATTCGGTGATAACTCAAAAGGAAAGATCATTGGTATAGGTAATATTGGTAAAACACATTCTCTTGTTATTAAAGATGTTCTCTTGGTTGATGGCTTAAAACATAACTTGCTAAGTATTAGCCAATTGTGTGATAAAGGCTATAATGTAATATTCAAATCAATCATGTGCATTATAGTAAATGAAATTGATAATCCAGTTTTATTTGTGGCATTTAGAAATGAAAATGTCTACACTATTGATCTTGATAATATGACATCAAAAGAATCAATTTGCCTTGCTGCCATAAATGAAAATAGTTGGTTGTGGCATAGAAGATTAGGACATATCAATATGGAATTACTCTCAAAATTGTTTAAACTTGATTTAGTAAAAGGCTTGCCGGTTACTAAATTTGTTAAAGATAAAATATGTGATGCATGTCAACTAGGTAAACAAACTAAGTCATCTTTTAAGAAAAAGAAAGTTATTTCTACTTCAAGACCTCTAGAACTATTGTATATGGATTTATTTGGTCCTATTAGAACCGCTAGCTTAAGTGGTAAATTGTATGCATTTGTAATTGTTGATGATTACTCTCGCTATACATGGGTATTATTTCTTGCACACAAAAATGAAGCTCATAAAGCATTTATTAAACATTGTAGAAGAATTCAAAATGAAAAAGGTTATACAATTAACAATGTTAGAAGTGATAGAGATAGATAGAGAATTTGATAATCAAGACATTGAACTATATTGTGATCAAAATGGTTTTGGACACAATTTTTCGGCACCTCGTACTCCTCAACAAAATGGAGTAGTAGAACGTAAAAATAGATCACTTCAAGAAATGTCTAGAACTATGCTTAATGAACATAATTTACCTCAATACTTTTGGGCCGAAGCTGTTAACACTGCTTGCTATGTTATAAATAGAACCATCATTAGAAACACTTTAAATAAAACTTCTTATGAACTACGGAATAATCGAAAACCTAACATTGGATATTTCAAAGTTTTTGGATGTAAGTTCTTTGTATTGAATGATAGAGATAATCTTGGTAAATTTGATGCTAAATTCGATGAAGGTATATTTCTTGGTTATTCTTCAAATAGTAAAGCATATAGAGTGTTCAATAAACGAACCATGGTTGTTGATGAATCTATGCATGTTGTTTTTTATGAAACTAATTTATTCCATGCCAAAAATAATTCAGATGATAAGCCAATTTCTCTTGATAATAAAGCTAGTTCATCTAACCAAGTTGATTCAAATGAAAAAGTCAAAGATCAAGTAGATAAACCAAAAGATGAAGAAAAAGCACTTCCTCCAACCAACAATGAAGAATTACCAAAAAGTTGGAACGTAGTCCATAGTCATCCTAAAGAATTGATCATTGGTGAAATTGAACATGGAGTAAGCACAAGATCAAAGCTCAAGAACATTTGCAACAACATGACGTTTCTCTCAAAGATTGAACCAAAGAACATAAATGAAGCTATTGAAAATGAATCATGGATCTTGGCAATGCAAGAAGAGTTAAACCAATTCGAAAGAAACAAAGTATGGACTCTTGCACCTAGACCCAAGGACCACTCTGTCATTGGTACAAAATGGGTATTCCGAAACAAAAAGAATGAAGAAGGGATAATAGTAAGGAACAAAGCAAGGTTAGTCGCTCAAGGTTATAATCAAGAAGAAGGTATTGATTATGGAGAGACTTATGCTCCAGTCGCTAGATTAGAAGCTATACGCATGTTACTTGTTTTTGCATGTTTTAAAAATTTTAAATTATTTTAAATGGATGTCAAAAGTACCTTTTTAAATGGTTTTATTGCTGAAGAAAATTATGTAGAACAACCTCCCGGATTTAAAAATCATGAATTTCCAAACCACGTTTTTAAATTATCAAAAGCTTTATATGGTTTAAAACAAGCTCCAAGAGCTTGGTATGAACAACTAAGTGGTTTCCTTATTGAAAAGAGTTTTACACGTGGTAAACTTGACACAACATTATTTCTAATGTTTGATGGAAAAGACATGCTTATTGTGCAAATCTATGTTGATGATATTATATTTGGTTCTACTAATGAAAACTTGTGCAAAGAATTCTCTAAGACTATGCAGGATGAATTCGAAATGAGTATGATGGGTGAGCTAAAAAATTTTCTCGGACTTCAAATAAAGCAAACCGAAGAAGGGATATTCTTAAATCAATCCAAATATGTCATAGACTTACTAAAAAGATTTGGATTGGCAAATGCTAAAGCATATGGAACTCCTATAAGTCCTTCAACAAAGCTTGACAAAGATGAGAAAGGTAAACCGATGGACGTTAAGCTTTATCGAGGTATGATTGGTAGTTTACTTTATTTAACCGCAAGTAGACCCGATATAATGTTTAGCGTATATCTTGCGCTCGGTTTCAATCTTGTCCTAAAGAATCACACTTAATTGCGGTCAAACGAATATTTTGATATTTGCTAGAAACCAATGATTTAGGATTATGGTACCCTAAGTCAAATTCATTTGACTTAATAAGCTACACGGATGCGGATTTTGCCGGTTGCAAAATTGATCGCAAAAGCACTAGTGGTACTTGTCACTTTCTAGGACACTCACTAATATCATGGTTTAGTAAAAAGCAAAACTCTGTGGCCTTATCAACAGCGGAAGCCGAATATGTAGCGGTCGGTAGTTGTTGTGCTCAATCTCTCTACATAAAACAACAACTAGAGGATTTTAAAATTCTTTTTGATCATATTCCCATAAGATGTGATAACACAAGTGCTATAAGTTTAAGTAAAAATCCTATCCAACACTCTCGCACCAAACACATTGAAATTAGATACCATTTTATAAGAGATCATGTGCAAAAAGGGGACAATGAACTTGAATTTGTGAGCACCGATAGTCAATGGGCGGATATTCTCACGAAACCTCTCATTGAAGAACGATTTTGCACAATTCGATGTGAAATAGGTATGACTAGATACGTTGATATCAAATAAGCTTGAATTAATTATCCTTCTATTTGATTCAACTGTGTTAAATCTATATTTACCTTAAAAATTGAATATAAAATGATATTATCCATATCATGTTCATAAATTTGTTCATTTTATATCTTTCTAATTATATTGTTTGAACATTAGGTTATATGCCCAGCTCTATGTATATTTGCGTATATGTTCATGCATAAAATAAGAATAAAACTCATCATTTAAACAAACTTGAGTTTATTAAAAAGAAAGACCAAAGAAGAGAAATATGTTATATTAGTTGGTTGTTCAATGTTTGAACTAAAACAATGGATAAATAAATTTTTTTTTTCTAATTTTGGTTGTTTAAAATGTTGAGTGATGTTTGGAGATATTGAATATAATATTTATTTTTGATGATGCCAAGGGGGAGAAAGATATGACATTTTTGAATTATCATATCTTGCAATAAAATGCGCATATATATTGATTGCTTGATAATACTTAAATGACAAATTGATCTATGCATAAGGATAGGGAGAGATTTAAAAATCTCTAACACAAAGATATGCATTATTTTAGGGGGAGCTTTTCAAGAAAAGCTTTAAAATCATAATTCATATAAAAATATCATATCATATGTGTCATCATCAAAAAGGGGGAGATTGTTAGCCTCAAGGTTTCAATACCTATTACTTGGCTAATTAATCCAAGGACATTCATATAGTTTTGATGATAACCATCATTTTAAGTTATTCATAAATGATATTTTCATATGAACTAACGATTTATGTTTAAAGCATAATGTTGACTATTGATTTAATTGGACCAACATGGCCAATTCAAATATCAAGCAAATGCAAAGTCGACAAGTTGCAAATTCACTGAAGAACAAAGTCATCAAGTTTCAAGACAAAGAAATCAGGCTCAAGAATCATGTTCCAAGACATATGAGAAGTAAGAGTTAGGCTTTGTAAAGTTTATTAAGATTTGATCTTTAAGGCTCAACTTTAAAACCAACTTAAATTGATTTTCAAAAATAACGGCTAGTTTGATTGCAATTCAATACAAATAAATCAATTATGGCTGAAAATTTTTTTTGAAGCAGAAAAGTTTTCAAAATATTGACAAAGTCAATATTAATGGCTAGATATTTTGATATTTAAGGATAGTCATGTGAATACAAAGAAATCTCTTACGGTGAAAAATTTATGAAATAGAAAAATTTTCAAAATATTGACAAAGTTAATATTAATGTTTAGATTGATTGATATTTAAAAATATCTAATGTGAACACAAAGAAATATCTTACAGTGAAAATTTTCTGAAATTGAAAAGCTTTCAAAATCTTAACAAAGTCAAAGAAAATGGCTTGATTGATTAAGATTCAAAAATGCAAGACAAACATATCAATTACGGCTAAAAATTTCTTAAACAGAAAACAAAGTCAAAGAAAATAATTTGATTGATTGAAATTCAAAAAGCAAAAAGACTTATTGCCACTAGAAGTTTGGTGCAGATAAGCAATGAATATAGGTTGGCATGCATTGGCACCGTTTATTTGAAAATGTTATTTGAATTTTAAAAGGTCATGCCAATTATTCAAAAAGCTGATTGCCATTTTCAATTGTCGGTTAAGGCCATCTTCTGACATTGGCACTGTTTATTTGAAAAGGTTATTTGAATTTTAAAAAGTCACGCCAATTATTCAAAAGGCTGATTGCCATTTTCAATTGTCGGTTAAAGCCATCTTCTGACATTGGCACCGTTTATTTGAAAAAGTTATTTGAATTTTAAAAAGTCACACCAATTATTCAAAAGGCTGATTGCCATTTTCAATTGTCGGTTAAAGCCATCTTCTGACATTAGCACTTTATTATTTAAAATTATATAGAATCATGATTGTATTTTCTAACGAACAAAAAATTTTCAATTTCAAATATCATTTAGTCAGTTGATTGAACTATATATAAAGAGAATAGAAGAGATAAACACATATGGACAAGAGAGCATATAAGAGAAATCAGAGAAAGAAAAGAAAACATATTTTACATCAATCCATCCTTTCTCAAGCTTATATTTTCATATCATTCAAAATCCTTAATTGAAAATCAAATTCCTCTAAATACTCTTTGAGCCATATTGATCAAATCTTTGATATACTATTAGAGTGAGCATATTGTGTACAACTACTCTTTGAGAGAGCCATATTTTGTACAACAATCCTTTGTTGAAACTATTGAGTGTTTTTGTTAGGGTTTTGGTATAAATCCTAAATAGTGAAAAGTATTTTTCACTGGGTGGTTACTCTTCACTGTGTAAGAAAGATTTGTGGGTTTTGATATAAATCCTAAGGAGTGAAAATGATTTTTCACTCGGTGGTTACTCTTCACCGTGTAAGGAAGATTTGTAACGGTTTTGATCTTCACCCGAAAGAAGATTGTCAAATAGTGGATTTGAGAATCCTCAAGAAGTGTTCTTGAGGCGGGGACGTAGGTAGGGAAGCCGAACCTCGATAACAATCACCGTGTTTGATTTTCTCTCTCTCTCTCTATCTCTTACATATTTAATTGCTTATATATATACTTGTACTTGATTTCATATCATATCTATATTGCAATTGAATTGTGATCAAACATTTGTTAAATCAACATTTGCTATTTGAAGATAGTTTTTAATTCCGCATATAAATCGAAAAAGTTTGCCTCAACCTAAATCACCCCCCTCTTAGGTTGATATTTGGGTAACAATAACAATCAGTTCATATCAGCACATTAAATTAATAACGCAATTATAACAATTATACTTCTCATTGTTAATGGAATTTTGTAGAGACCAGAAATAAATGTTTGAGAAAAGAAATAAATTCATAGTGTGAGATTAATTTATAGTATAGCTGGTTATCGCATTGAATCGTTTCATTTTGAGTTAAAAATTGTTTTATTTTATTTTTTATTTTTTTGCTAATTCCAAAATCTTTATTAAGCAGAAACATTAAGCACATATCTATACCAAACCTCCAAGACAGAAGGTGGAATAGAGATATTATTACATAAAGAGCCTATACTATCTTGGGAAGCAAACTTAGCCAACGATAACGTCACTGAGTTTAATTTTCAGTATAGAGTTGGATATCACATTGAATAATTGCATTTTGAGATAATTATGCCTTTTTATATATATATATATATATATATATATATTTATTTATTAAAGCAAAAACAATAAGCACACTTTTATACCAAGCCTCCAAGACAGAAGGTGGAAGTATTACATAAAGAGCCTATATAACCCCAAAAAGTAAACTTGGCCACTCAGCCAAGAGCTAGAAGAAGCATAGTCGCTTTGTAATACCTCAATTTTTATTTTTTATTCTTGATTGCTACAAGCCCCTCTCTCTCACCCGAATCTCTCTCCTCTTTTCGTTATTACGTCAGCTGCCGCCATATCATCACTTTGGCCACGCTTTACTCTCCTCCATGATTTGTCTTCTTAAACATAATTCTGAGGTAAATCTAATTGACACTGTGGCACATTTTCTAATATCTTTGGGCATTTATTCATTCTTATTTGGATTGTTCCTTAATGATATGATTTTTGATTTTGGTGATTGTTTTATGGAATTTAAGTGACGTGATACTTTTATATAACAAATATTTCTATATACATTAAATTCATTTAGTTCATAAGAAAATGAAGAAAATCCTAATTACTTTCTCACAAAGAAAAAGGATCCTAGTCCTCGTTTGATTACTTCCCCATCCAATTTCAACTCTAGTTTTATGAATTATACATGTGAAAATAGAAAGAAAAAAAAAATGGTCAACCTACATTGTTGGTCTTTAATGTTTATACATATTGTACGTTTGATTCTTAATATTTGGAACGCGTGCAATTGATTCCTAACATTTCAAAAGCGCGTGCAATTGGTCCCTAATGTTTTGAAAATATTAAGCCCATAATGTTTCAAGAACGTTTACTATTAGGTACTAACACGGTATTTTGACTGCAAAAAAATTAAAAACCATCCAACCAACTACACAAATTAAATTGTACAAGCTAGGTATCATCAGACAATAAACATTATGGAAATATGAAAATAGAACCAACAGAATTCAAGTAGATGATTTGGAACATTTTTTTTCCTCTTCTGACAGGTTTTGGAAATGAAAGCACATGGATCCATTCGTTGGTAAAAGAACAAAATTATGAGGGAACATGACCACAAATGGAGCCAACGTTGGTAAAAGTCATGATCAAATTGAGTGTAAATAATATGTGATAAGGATGAAAATAACCATATAAAAAGTCCAACCTAGACTAATCGAATCCCTTCGATACATTTTATCACCAGTCTTTTTTTTTTTTTTTTTTAATCAATAGAGAAACTTTATTTAGAAAAAAGCAAAAATAGTACAACCAAGGTCCAACATTTTAAAACCAAAGTGAGAGAAACTTTACAAATCAATAACTCTACTTAGTTAATTACATATAATATAATCTTTGTTAAATACAACCAAATACATATTATAATAGTCTGAATTTTCATTCCAACAAGAAGTACAAAAGATTGAA
>BKZX01028905.1:2632-19340 GCA_014362285.1 Fagus crenata
CCAAGGTTCAGAACCCACAAATCCAATAAAAAAATAAAAATAAAAACTACAAACCTAGTAATAACACATACCACAAAATCCACAAATCGAGTCAAAGAGCAAAAGGGAAAAAAAATTGCATCTTTCATACACAAACCACCACAAAAGCACAGGGGCAAAAAAAAAAAAAAATTTGAGAGCAGCATCACCAATTGTTGGGGTAGTTGGTAGTGGAGAGTTTAAATAAGAGATTGAGGGTGCAATAAATTGGGGAAATGAAGAGGTGGAGGAAAGATCCATGGGAGATGAAGAGGTGAGGGAGATGAATAGGCAAGGGGGAAAACCCCATGGGAGATGAAGAGGTCAATTGGGGAGATGAAGAGGTGAGGGAAAACTCATGAGAGATAAAGAGGTGAGGGAGATGAAGAGGCATGGGGGAAAAACCCATGGGAGATGAAGAGGCGAGGGAGAGAGAGTGTGGGAGATGAAGAGGTAAGGGGGAGAGAGAGTGGGATATGAAGAGATGAAAGATGAGATGTGAGAGAGAGAGAGAGAGAGAGAGTGAAAAAGAGGGTAGGATGACATGGACGTTTGTGGGTGCAGGAATTATGACGTGGCAGTACTTGAAGGAGAAAAAAAAAAATTCTCTCTGCTTCAGCTTTTAATTTATATTATAGATATGTCAACTTATAATATCCAAAGTCCATTATCAAAAGTTCAAGTACACTAATCCATAAGTTCATACATTAAGCCATTTACATATATGTACGTCCTTAAAATATAAGTCAGAGCTTTATGACCCTTACATTGACCACTGGCCACAAAAGAATGGAGGTCTGTGCATAATTACACAAAATTACATATCAATATTTCTATACAAAAAATATGTCTTAGGATGTGCAACCCCAGCAACAACTCTGGGTCTAACACACCTAAGGTTGAACTATCAAAAACCCAGCCTCCACAAAGTAGTTGTTCAACTACTGCAAACCCACAAAAATTTAGCTTGCTGAGTCTCTGCCTACTCTGTAAAAATCATAATTGAAAGGAATGAGCTAAAGCTCAGTAAGTAGCATAAATAATGGGGTTAGGGAAAATGCAAGTTTATTGATAATAATGCATATTACAAAACATAACGTAGATTTGGAAACTTTTATACAAATTCTCTCAAAATCATATTCCTTGCAATAATCTGAAATATTTAGAAGGATAATGCAGCACCAAGCTTTTCAAGATATAAATAATGAAACTACATAATACACCATGTGAGCCATATAATTTTCCAATACATTTCAAAAGCATAAAACCACAAACAAATACCCAAGGCCACGTGATAAGGCTTCTACTAGGAGCTTCGTTAGGCCCACAAGTAAAAGACCACACAACTAGGCTTCTACCAGGAGCTTCGTTAGGCCCACAAATAAAAGACCTCATAACTTGGCTTCTACCAGGAGCTTCATTAGGCCCACAGATAAAAGACCAAACAACTTTATTTCTACCAGGAGCTTCGTTAGGCCCACAGGTAGGTTGTGATTCTACCAGGAGCTTCGTTAGGCCCACAGGTAAACGGCACCCAACTGGGTAATCACCATATAATCACAATTGTCACGGCACAAGAGTAAAACAACCAAAATAGCTCACAGGTTATCATAATAAAAATACATAGTTCATTTCCAAGTGGTTGGATAAAACCTTTTAACATTCAAATTATTCACAAAGCTTGTCACTTATTCAACTAATTCCCAAACGTTTAAAAGTTTCCAAAACATATCTCAAACCACAAAATCAATGATAAAGCATCTTTAGAAAATCACAATAATCCAATAACTTTATCAAATAACTCCCCAAGGATCAATGAAAGATGTTTATAAAATTTCCAATCTATCAAATCATGCATTTCCCCAAATGCAATATCAAATATAATGCATTTTCTCATAAATAAATAAATACTAAGGTTTATACACAATCCTTTAGGAAAAGTATAGTTCACAATCTATTTATAAACCTTAAAATAAATCTCATATGCAATGATGATTATTTTTCCAAAAGTCCCGTTAAGAAGCTACTTACCTGCAACCCGCTCAAAATCCTAATCTCCAATGCTCCTAGGAGATTAAATAGAACCTATAAAAGACAGGAGCAAGTCTATCAAGACAAAAATCATCTAGAACCTCAACTAACCCAAACACTCTAAATGATATGGAAAAATTAGATCAAATCACTATTAACATTAGGAATCCAAAATCCCTAAATCCTCACCATAGAGAAATCACCATAAACACTTATATCAAAAACCCTTAACTATTCCTCGAATAAATTCACCAAAATCAAAACCCATTTTCTTAATCACATAAATATCATTAAGATTTCTCAAATTAAATCACATATAACACTAAGGTTACTTAGATTTGGAAAGAAACTAACAAAATATAAAAAAAAACTTAACTTAGAGTTTTTACCTTAAAACTATTGGAAGCAAATGGAGCCTAGAAAGTCTCCTTCAGATTTTCTCTGGAAATCCTACCGGAAATTCCGCCGGTAATTATGGTGGTTAACCGCTAAGAGAGAGAGAGAGAGGGAGTGAGAGTGACCGAATGAGTGGGAGAGAGAGTATGTGTGTGCTGTGAAAAAAAAAATAGAAAATGAAAGAGTGAGAGAGAGCTACGGTGAGGAGAGAATTCTAGAAGAAAAATTGTGTGGTAGGGGTGAATTGGGGTAGGTGGTCACGTGAGGTGGGGGTGGGCTTCTAGAGATTTCTTTTTGTTTTAATATTATTATTATTATTTGTTTTGGGCTGTTCTGGACGTTACAATCTTCCCCCCTTACAAAAATTTCATCCTCGAAATTGTACATACCTTGATTATGAAATAGATCTAGGTATCCAGATTGCATAATGTCCTCACGCTCCCAAGATGCCTCTTTCAACGCATGATTTTTCCAGAGTACCTTTACTAGAGGTATCGATTTGGTGCGTAGCATATGCTCTTTACGATCTAAAATCTCAATTGGAACTTCTTCATATGACAAATCATCTTTTATTTGAAGTTGATCATAGCTCAATACGTGAGAAGGTTCAGGAATGTATTTCCTTAGCATAGAAACATGGAAAACATTATGAATTCCTGATAGAGCTGGTGGTAGAGCAAGTCTATATGCAACTGGACCAATCCTCTCCAAGATCTCAAATGGCCCTACGAACCTAGGGCTCAACTTACCTTTCTTGCCAAATCTCATTACCCTTTTCATCGATGCAACTCTAAGGAAGACCATGTCTCCAACTTCAAACTTTAAGTCCTTCATTCGTTTGTCAGCATAACTCTTTTGTCTACTCTGGGCTGTTCGCAACCTCTCACGAATCAAATCAACCTTTTCACATGTTCTTTGAATAATCTCTGGCCCCAAAATCTTTTGCACCCCAACTTCATCCCAACAAATCGGGGATCTACATTTCCTTCCTTACAAAACTTCATAAGGTGCCATCCCAATACTAGATTGGAAGCTATTATTATAAGCAAACTCTACTAAACACAAGTGATTAGCCTAACTACCTTTAAGATCCAATACACAGGCTCGCAACATATCTTCTAGAATTTGGATAGTTCTTTCTGATTGTCCATCAGTTTGAGGGTGGAAAGCCATGCTAAAATTTAAATTAGTACCCAAAGCTTTGTGCAAGCTCTTCCAAAAACGTGAAGTAAAGCGTGGGTCTCTATCTGAAACAATTGAAACAGGAATGCCATGAAGCCTCACTATCTCTTCAATATAGAGTTGTGCTAGTTGATCAAGAGAGTAATTCATTCGAATTGGAATAAAGTGAGCTGATTTTGTCAATCTATCAACAATTACCCAAATAGCATCATGACCCTTAGGTGATCTCGGCAATCCTAACACAAAGTCCATAGAAATATGCTCCCACTTCCATTCAGGGATGGAAAGTGATTGCAACAAACCCGAGGGTCTTTGATGCTCCACCTTGACTTGTTGACAAGTCAAGCACTACTCCACAAATTGGGCAACAAATATACCATCTCAGGAGATGTCAATTAAATTTGCAATATGGCAGCGGAGTAATTAAATGCCACTAGCTCAAAGTTAATGGTTGGCCTGTGAAATTCTTGTACTACTTCTTGACCAAAGGCTTCACATAAGGGAGAAGTTAATATCTAGAGAGGAAACAAAAATAAAAAGAAAAATGGTGCTATCTGAGACTAAATTCATATTTGCTTTTTGTTGTTCAAAAGGCTCAGGTTGTTCGCAATGCCTCATGGAGGAAAAGAACAACCTAAATGAATAACTAAACATAAGATTTTTATTTGGGTAAATAAATGAATTGTAAAAGAGTTTCTAAGGGAGTCCAAACACATTTCCTGCTAGAAATATGATATCTTATTGGTATACAATAGGAAGAAAACAAAGGAGACAAACAAAACTTATTTTAGTGGATACAAAGGCAAAGTGAAGTTCAGGGACTTCAAATAGATTACCAAAACATTAACTGTACTAGTTGTGGACCCGCGCGATGCGTGGATTTTTTTTCATATGATAAAAGCAATAGTCTGCCTTAATAATTCTTACTCATTTTTTGATATCTACCAAATGTTATTTGTGTCTTTAATATATTTGTTGAATCTAAAAAATATAAACTAAATTTTTTTTTTAGTATAAAACCAAGGGACAAAAGCTTCATCAACATTCATGGGCTCCTTATCTATTGACGTTTACATGAATCAATTCAATCCAAAAAAAAAAAAAAAACACAATCAATCATAAGAAGAAAAAAATACATATTAAATCAACAATCCCATTAGGAGTTAGACATCCAAAAAAATATAAACTAAAACCTTTTTTTTTAGTATTAACATAAAATAGTTCTCAATGTGTTTTGCATTTGACTCTCTCTCAATTGCTTGTTCTAATTTGCCTTTTTCATAATATATATTATGTGGCTCATATACACATGGAAAAGTCTAGAGGAGAAAAGTCATGTTTTATCCTCTCTAACAAACCATCCAGCTTCACATGGAGAATATATATTATGTGGCTCATATACATATGGAAAAGTCGATAGGAGAAAAGTCATGTCTTATCCTCTCTAGCAAACCATCTAGCTTCACAAGGAGAATATTATGTGGCTCATATACACATGGAAAAGTCTAGATACCACAAACCCCACAAATTCAATCAAAAGCAATACAAAATTAAACCTTAACTTCTTTTTTAAATCTTAAGTGTATTTGAATTTCATGAAGATAATACTAATTTATAAAGAGGGTAATACTGATTTGATTTGGTGTTATTTTCAATAGCTAACCCATACTATTTACCAATCAGTTAGTTTTTTGCATGTTTACACCAAAATATGCAAAACAGAATTGTATAATGTCACAGAAAAAAAAAAAAAAAATAGAACAGGGAGGAAGATTAATGTTGATCATATCAAAAGCCTGCTGTTTTTTTCTAGTCACTAAAGTGGGTTTAATAATGGTGTTATCCACTAAAGGGAGAGTTAAATTCCTCTTCTTTTCTATTATTAATGCAGTGTGAAACCTTTAGTCATTCAATCATTGAAGAATATTTGAACAGCGTGCCAATGTTAGTGGGAACGCTTACACTTTGTCGGCAGCTATCTCCAAAGCCGGTAGCTGGGAATGAACGTACTAATATGAATTTTGCCACTGAGTTTCATCTTGCTATAGACTTTTTAAACTTTGTTCCCACCTGCTAAATTAATCCTAACCAAGCTTACATTAATAGATTTCATAAAGTTCTTTTATCGTATCAGATGGTGATCATTTCATCTATTAATTAATAAAATCAAATTAAGGACATTTCTTGTGAAGCTACAACAATCAATATGGCCATTACACTTAAAATATTGAATTGAAGGAATCACTTTACAACGATTTTAATAATTTGGTATTTTGGCTGTGACATGTTTAGTAATTGCTCAATACACTCTATAATGCTTTATAACAGTTATGAAAAGCATCAATATATGAAAAAATATACGAGTTCCATTAAACATTACATTTATCAGGAGTTCCATCGAACATATGCTGGGCATTTTTAGGCTGACAAATTCTGCAGATTAAATAATAAAATAAAACTGCCCAGATTTGTTAGTTTCATATTTGAGTTAGTACCACAAATCTTCAATTTCTTATCTCTTCTTCAAAAAAATATTTTTAATTGGGTTTCTTCATACTCAAATTTAATTGGGCTTCTTCATAT
Source organism: Fagus crenata (assembly GCA_014362285.1). Lineage (NCBI taxonomy): Eukaryota > Viridiplantae > Streptophyta > Magnoliopsida > Fagales > Fagaceae > Fagus > Fagus crenata. The sequence continues at coordinate 8,843 of BKZX01028905.1, forward strand.
TCAAATTATATCATATCAAATCCCTAAAATTGAGTAACAAACTAAAATACTGATACCATCTAAAGGAGAAATTGAAGCAGACAAAGAAACCTAATTGAGGATAGAAAATCCGACCTCCACTGTGAACATCTCCCTGTCAAAGGTTGGGTCATAGAAGGATGTTATCTTTGTGTCTGCATAGGGTATCATGAAGATGTTTATCTAGCATATGAAACAAAGAAATACGAAGGAAGAGTACATAACATACCTGGTAAGTAGGAACATATTTTTTATTTCTGAATCAAAATCTAATTGCATCCTGGAGTTGCAGAACTTCTCATTCGGTCAACACCCAAAACGTGTAACCACTGAAAGAGGATTTAGACACAGACCATAAAATATCCTCAGAAAATCAAGAAATAAAAAAGGCTCACCTTGGGTAGGTTGGGTTGGCTGTTGTTAGGGCAACGGGTACAAAAGGGATTAAATAAGAGAAAGTAGAGATTTTTCGATTTAGAGAGGTTGGGGCAAAGTAACGGTGAGCTGCCTTCAATGGGAAAATCGGTTCAATTTTTGTAAGAAAACGATTAAAGAATCTGGCCCTGATTTAGTATGTGTTAAAAGGAGGCCGGATTTAATGGAGTTGAGGAGTCGAGCGAGAGAGAGAAAAGAGGGAAAGGGAAAAAAGAAGTAGAAGAAGAAGCGTGTACTATTCTGTAGGTAGATGAGAAGTTGTGCGTAAAACACAGAGAGAGAGAGAGAGAGAGAGAGTGGAGAACATGTGAGAGAGAAAACATTAATTATGAGATGTGTGAGTGAGAATTGAATCAAATTGAATCAAATAGAGAAAGGATAACCTAGAATTATGTGGGTGCAGGAATTCTGATGTGGCAGTGTTTAGAAGAGGGCAAAAACTTTCTCTCTGTTTTAGGATTTAATTTATACTAGTCGCATACCCGCGCGATGCGCGAAATATATAATTACTCTACCATATAGAGTTCTTATTAGTAAACATACTTGGTATATACGGAACAAATTTCTTCAAACCTTCAGCATATTAACCTCCATTTCACTTTTACACACTTTTGTCATGAGGTGTATCCTATATCATTTTTAAAGTAGTATAGTTATGTTAGTGCGTTATTTTAATTGTTTTGAGTTTAATTAATTTTAACGTGGTAGTTGAGAGGTTTTAAACTGTTCTGTCAAAGTACTTTTTTTTTGCTCTCATATTAATTAATAGCATTATTGTTACCTATGAGGTTTGCTACCACATTTTACTGCCAATTAATGAGCAATATGGCCTTAACATACCGTCATAGATAAACATCAGAATATCAAGAGTTATTGTGTATAATGGAAAAAATAAGCACTTCAATATAGTATTTTCTTCAAATTTTCAACATCATGAATTGTATTTTTGGTAGTAGTTATATCAGTGTGTTTATCTATTCTATTGAATTTAATGTATTTTAATGTAGTAGTTGATAGGGTTTTTTAGCTGCTACGTCTACGTAATAGGTTTTTTAGCAAAACACTATCATTGTGGGGATATATTTTTCCTTCAAATATATTATTTTGTTTTGAAAAATATTATTTTAAATTTATGTTAGTCGATTAAAGAAGTGACATAATCTTAACCTTTTATTTTAAAGGGAATGTGAGGATTTAAAGAATATTATATGGTAGAGTAACCTAAGAATTCCATATGATACAACATTTCGTATATTATTCTACTTTGGTCAATATTTACTATATGTAAAAAATATAAATCATTTTCTAAATATGATATCGGATAAATAAAATATCTAAATGTCAAATATTCACATTTCCTGTATTTAGGAATGATATCATACATGTAAATGTTTCCCATTAAAAAAAGAAAAGAAAAAACAAAAAAAGCAACATGTAAATTATTTTAACCGAAAATAAAAATATGCCAAAATTATTAGAGCATTAAAGGAAGTGACTTACATTCTATACATTTAATTTGGAAGTTTTAAAGTCGTTATTATTTTTCATGAAAGTGAAATTAAGATACTCCATTCATATTTTTATTCTTCAAATATTTAATCTTCAAATATATAAATGTCCAACTACTAATTTGGAATGCTCCATTCAGATTTAAATTCTCCATTTAATGTAATCATTCTAAACGAAAAAATACAATATCTAAATATCAACCAACATTATTCCTCATTTACTCCTCGCCTATTTTTCCTCTTTGCAAACCGGTTAAATCATTTAAATATTACATGTTCTATGTCTAATTAGAATACTCCATTCATATTTTAATTCTTCAAATATTTAAATGTCGTACCTCTAATTAGGAATGCTTTATCCATATTTAACTCTCCATTTAATGTAAATCATTTTTACAGGGAAAAAAATAAAATATCTAAATGTCAATCAACATTTATTCCACATTTAGTACTCCACGGTTTAGCAAAAAAAAACATTTAGTACTCCACTCCTATTTTTCCTCATTGCAAACCATTTAATTTTTTCAAAATATCTAAATGCTCTATGTCAAATTAGAATACTCCATTCATATTTTCTTCAAATATTTAAATGTCCTATGCCTAATTAGGAATGCTCTATTCAGATTTAAATTCTCCATTTAATGTAAAATCATTCAAATAGGGAAAAATAAAATATCTTAATGTCAATCAACATTTGTTCCACATTTACTCTAGGCCTTTTTTTTCCCGTTGCAAACCGGTTAAATTCTTCAAATATCTATATACCCACATAAATTTCAAATTTGCAAAGAAAACTCCCAATTTTTAATCCCATTGCACAAACCCACCACGAAAATGAATAAAAAAAATAAAAATAAAAATTTAGTCCCACTTTTTTTTTTTTTTTTAGTTGAAAGATATTAAGATAGAATTGTGTTGAATGAAAACCAAACAATTACAGCTATAAATGTAATATAAAACAAATAGCAAAGGATAAGCTTAACTTCCATTACCCATTCAAAAGTAAAGAAAATGTTCCTAGGATGAACGTGTCATATTAGGAGACTCCATTTGGTGGATGTAAGTTGGTTCGATTGCCACAGTGTAGGTTGTTGTTGATCAATAAGCAGGGTCGTGGCTGCGTTAAGAATCCTGGATGAATGAGTTTGGTATTGCTAAAAAAGGAACCGGTTTCTTTCATTCCATATCACCCAGCACACCATTGCCTATTTCTCCAAATCAGACCGAGGATTTTCTTGGAAAGAGAAGAGACAATAAGCGTAGAATATATAGCAAGAGAACATGAAAGGTGAGATGTGAAGATAGGGGTCGCAATTAATTGGGGAGATGAGGAGGTGAGGGAGTTGAAGGGGTGAGAGGGAGACAAAGAGGTAGACAAAAAGGAACAACCGTTTGAGAATGTGTTAAGACAAAGAATTAAATATGAGACATCTATGTGAGAACATGTGAGAGAGAGAATTAAATAGAGAGAAGGGGGAGATGGAAGCATGTGGAAGCAACAAATCTGACGTGGTGGGCTATGGAGAAGGAAAAAAAAATTCTCTCAGCTCCAGCTTTTAGTTTATACTAGTCGCAAACCCGTGCGATGCACGGGAAAATTTTGTGATAAGGTATAATACATATATAGTTTTGATTGAATGTCATGATGTTAATAAGAAAAATAAAATAAAAAACTGAAAAAATAAAATCTCCATTATAATGAATAAATCAATTTCAAGAAGTTAAGAGTCATGGAAATTTTCTATAAGATATCTCATATTTATATTACAGGAAATTGACATTAATTTTTTGGTTAGTGGTAAAGAAATCACACATTTGAGAAGAGTATTGGGATTAATAGCATACCAAAAAAAAAAAAAACTATTAACCACTATAGTAAGTATTACAGGTAAAAAAAAAAAATGTATATAAAACTTTGACAAAAGCTGCTAGGGGTCTTGCTTCTAGTAGCACCTTTCTTCTATGTACAACATATAAATGTCTGCATTCCCAAAGCCAGCAAGCCTTAGATGTTTTCTATTATAGCTGTTATTTGCCAAGGGACAACACTCTTTCCTTTAAATATATCATTTTCATGTCTATTGCCAATTGAGAAAATAATTCAATAGAAGTCTTGTTCTCTTGCCTTTTACATAACCTCCAATACTGCTACCACTCCAACCACCTATTTTGAACAAAAATTATACTGCCCAATTGACATTTGGAAAGAAAAAAAAAATCCACATAACAAAACAAAACTTCAATTGTAGTAAATGAATCCTAATGTACCAATTCATTGGTTGGACCAAACAAATTATTTAATAACAATAATACTTTAATATCACATAGACTCATACTATTATTCAACACCAGTAACTCTCTGATAAACATTTTGAAACATAATATGACTTGATTCTATCCTAATAAACTAGATAGAGCGATGTAGTTGCAAGGAAATAATTTTTTTAATAAATTAGGGAAAAGATTGCAAATGATTGCCTTGGTACTTTCAAATAGTCGTTTGAAAGTTCAATAATCCAACTATCTGTAGCTTACAAGTGTTGCATTTTATGAGACTTTCTAATGATTCCAATGTTTTGCGCTAATGAAGCGTCCTTTTCAATTACATAGTCATGAGAGAATTTGAACGCTTTTGTTTCAAAGCAATTTTTTTTTTTTTTTTCCCTACTGGGATATCAGCCTGAATATCTCATTTTTCATTTTTGTTGCAAACTTTTAAAGATTCTGATATTTTATTGACCATGTCTTGGGCTAGAAACAAAGTTATATTTGAAAATGAAGTAAGCGTATAGAAAAGCAATTTTTTTTGGTTGGCTATAACACGATACAACAAAGTAAGTGTATACTTATAGCAAGCTGCAATGCAACTATAGTAGAAACAAACACAAAGATCAGGGTCATAACAATAAAGAAGGTGGTTGAGCCCACAGTCTTGTCCAAATGGCGTCAACCAAGACCAACCCAACAAACCAATACAATAATACTAAAACAAAAGCACAACCTACTAATATGAAATCATGCTTTATTTGCATATAGTCTCCCAATCAATTTTCTCAATCTTAATCTTCTACAATTCCCAACAACATAGGTCACATGGCCTGCAAAATGCAAATCTATCTCATCATGCCTTTTTGCTTCTCCAAAGGTTACAACCAAAAGTAATTCTTGCTAGATTAGTTGTCCATTGTCCCCAGCCTCCGCATACTTTATTCCAATAACTTTCTTCCAAAGGTGATTCTTTCGTCTTCAAATCTCCACAACTCCCTTTATATTAGTTCCTAAGAAAAAATGAAAGAAAACTCTTATGAGTTTGAATTAAAAGCAGCCAAAACACCACCACAGGAAACCATGAAGTCTAGAAACATAGATTTACTACTCACTTCACATAGTGGCCCTCTACCCAAACTTGAGAAAAATGACATCTCAAAACAAAATCAACCAACAACAAAATTAATAAATTTCAAAATTTTTTTTTATTGGAAAATCTAAAGCAAAAACTAAACCAAACAACCCAAATATTTCTCATTCATATAACTGAGAGCAAATTTTAGAAACCCATCAAATTTCCTGTGATTCATGGGCTAATCCACAATTTCAAACATTAAAAAAAAAAATCCACAGTTTCATGGTATCAAAGACATCAAAAGACTAATGTCATTACCTTTCTTTGTTTCTCTCAAACCTTTCATCAAACTCATCAGCTGCACCTCTACCCATGTCTCTTCCCACAATCACTAACACTGCCACAATCGTAGGACATCCAAAATAGAGGAGGAAAAAAAGAAAAGAAAAAAAGAGCAGAGTAATAATACATTGTAATCTAAATTGGGTAAATCTCAAGACCCAATCCTGATTCCTTTTCTTTTCCCACAAAGAGAATGACAATGAGAGAAAATTTAAAAAAAGAAAACAAACAAACAAACACACACAGTATCTGCAACCAACCAAGAAAAAATCAACCACAAACCCTCAAATGTACCGAAAAAACTGAAGAAAATCGGGAGGAAAATAGAAGAAGAAAAAACTCACCTCAAAAGGACTTTCCAATTCTACTTGTAATTTGGTGGCTTCTGTGGAGGTTTTGATAGAGCAATTGGAAATATATAAGAAAAATAATCTAGTGGGTCTTAATTTTAAAGGGGGCAGCAATTAAAGGAAACAATGGGGAGAGGAAGAGCCAAGAGAGAGAGCATTAGAGACTTAGAGTAGGGCTGTAACGCTGATTTGAATATAATGGGGAGAGGGAGAGTCATTTGTGTTTGATAGGAAGATGAGGAGTCCATAGAGAGAGAGAAAAAGAGAGGATAACGGTGAATAGGAAAGGAGATTGAAGAATTTGAAGAGATAATTGATGACAATTATTTTGATAAGGTTTTGATGGAAATTAATTGTAATGCAAATTAGTAGAGCATTAAGTACGTTAAATAAATAAATGGGCAGAACATGTGAGAGAGGGTAGATGTGTGAGAGAGGAAAGGATGATGTGGAATTTTGTGGAAGTAGAGATTCCGATTTGACAGGCTTTGGAGAAGGCAAAAAACTTTCTCTCTGCTTCAGGTTTTAATTTATACTAGTCGTATACCCGCGCGATGTGTGAAATATATAATTACTCTACCGTATAGAGTTCTTATTAGTAAACATACTTGGTATATACGGAACAAATTTCTTCAAACCTTCAACATGTAAGCCTCTATTTCACTTTTACACGCTTTTGTCATGAGGTGTATCCTATATCATTTTTATAGTAGTATAGTCATGTTAGTGCGTTATTTTAATTGTTTTGAGTTTAATTAATTTTAACGTGGTAGTTGAGAGGTTTTAAACTGTTCTGTCAAAGTACATTTTTTTTGCTCTAATATTAATTAATAGCATTATTGTTACCTATGTGGTCTGCTATCACATTTTACTGCCAATTGATGAGCAATATTGCCTTAACATACCGTTATAGATAAACATCAAAATATCAAGAGTTATTGTGTATAATGGAAAAAATAAGCACTTCAATATAGTATTTTCTTCAAATTTTCAACATCAAGAATTGTATTTTTGATAGTAGTTATATCAATGTGTTTATCAATTCTATTGAATTTAATGTATTTTAATATAGTAGTTGAAAGGGTTTTTTAGTTGCTACGTCTACGTAATAAGTTTTTTAGCAAAACACTATCATTGTGGGGATATATTTTTCCTTCAAATATATTATTTTGTTTTGAAAAATATTATTTTAAATTTATGTTAGTCAATTAAAGAAGTGACGTAATCTTAGCCTTTTATTTTAAAGGGAATATGAGGATTTAAAGAATACTATATGGTAGAGTAACCTAAGAATTCCAGAAGATACAACATTTCGTATATTATTCTACTTTGGTCAATATTTACTTTATGAAAAAAATAAAAATCATTTTCTAAATATGATATTGGATAAATAAAATATCTAAATGTCAAATATTCACATTTCCTGTATTTAGGAATGATATCATACATGTAAATGTTTCCCATTAAAAAAAGAAAAGAAAAAACAAAAAAAGCAACATGTAAATTATTTTAACCGAAAATAAAAATATGCCAAAATTATTAGAGCATTAAAGGAAGTGACCTACATTCTATACATTTAATTTGGAAGTTTTAAAGTTGTTATTATTTTTCATGAAAATGAAATTAAGATACTCCATTCATATTTTTATTCTTCAAATATATAAATGTCCAACTACTAATTAGGAATGCTCCATTTAGATTTAAATTCTCCATTTAATGTAATCATTCTAAACGAAAAAATACAATATCCAAATATCAACCAACATTATTCCTCATTTACTCCTTGCCTATTTTTCCTCTTTGCAAACTGGTTAAATCATTTAAATATTACATGTTCTATGTCTAATTAGAATATCCCATTCATATTTTAATTCTTCAAATATTTAAATGCCGTACCTCTAATTAGGAATGCTTTATCCATATTTAACTCTCCATTTAATGTAAATAATTTTTACAGGGAAAAAAAATAAAATATCTAAATGTCAATCAACATTTATTCCACATTTCGTACTCCACTCCTATTTTTCCTCGCAAACCGGTTAATTTTTTCAAAATATCTAAATGCTCTATGTCAAATTGGAATACTCCATTCATATTTTCTTCAAATATTTAAATGTCCTACGCCTAATTAGGAATGCTTTATTCAGATTTAAATTCATTCAAACAGGGAAAAATAAAATATCTTAATGTCAATCAACATTTATTCCACATTTACTCCAGGCCTTTTTTTTCCCACATAATTGCTTAAATGCTTAAAATATCTATATACCCACATAAATTTCAAATTTGCAAAGAAAACTCCCAAATTTTAATCCCAATGCACAAACCCACCACGAAAATGAATAAAAAAAAAAAAAAAATTAGTCCCACTTTTTTTTTTTTAGTTGAAAGAGAATTGTGTTGAATGAAAACCAAACAATTACAGGTATAAATGTAATATAAAACAAACAACAAAGGATAAGCTTAACTTCCATTACCCATTCAACAGTAAAGAAAATGTTCCTAGGATGAACGTGTCATTTTAGGAGACTTCATTCGGTGGATGTAAGTTGGTTCGATTGCCACAGTGTAGGTTGTTGTTGATCAATAAGCAGGGTCGTGGTTGCGTTAAGAATCCTGGATGGATGAGTTTGGTACTGCTAAAAAAGGAACCGATTTCTTACGTTCCATATCGCCCAGCACACCATTGCCTATTTCTCCAAATCAGACCGAGGATTTTCTTGGAAAGAGAAGAGACAATAAGCGTGGAATATATAGCAAGAGAACATGAAAGGTGAGATGTGAAGATCGGGGTCGCAATTAATTGGGGAGATGAGAAGGTGAGGGAGTTGAAGGGGTGAGAGGAAGACAAGGAGGCAGATAAAGAGGAACAACCGTTTGAGAATGTGTTGAGACAGAGAATTAAATATGAGACATCTATGTGAGAACATGTGAGTGTGAGAGAATTAAATAGAGAGAAGGGGGAGATGGAAGCATGTAGAAGCAGAAAATCTGACGTGGTGGGCTTTGGAGAAGGAGAAAAAAATTCTCTCAGCTCCAGCTTTTAGTTTATACTAGTCGCAAACCCGTGCGATGCACGGGAATTATATATATAACCTTTTTAATTTTGTGTGATCATCATAATATTAATAAAAAACTATAATAAAAAAAACTAAAAAGAGAATATTAATTTTGATGTATAATTTCGAAAAAAATGTTAGAACCTGTTATAATTCCAAAGAACAAAAAAGAGCACTTGAATTTAAATGAAAATAAACAACATAGAATTAACAGAAAACCCAATTTGATTTTAAACCCAAACACACAATCCCATATCACTAAACCCCACAAATTAAATAAAAAACAATATAAAATTAAACATGGGCTTCTTTTTAAAAGTCTTAATTTTATTTCATTTTCTTGAAGATAATACTAATTCATAGAGAGGATAATACTAATTTAATTTGATGTTGTTTTCATTAGCTAATCCAACATGTTTACTATAACTATCATAGAATTGAGATTGACTCTTAAGTCTTAAGTTCAAGTTCTTATTACGTTAGTAAGCTCATGAGGAAAAATAAATAAATAAAAGAGATGACCGATGGCAACTAAACCAAGAGGCATAATTCATTAAACCAAGAGGCAATCATTATACTAAACCAAGAGGCAATCATTATGGTGCGAAAAAAATTAACTTAAACTAATACGATAGTAAGTGAGACATTTTGTCAAATACATGATGTGCAGATTCCAAAATCTGAACATGAAAATTGAATACACCCAAAAATTACTAATTTTCCCAAGTTGGCAAGATTGAAGAAAAATCCCTAATGATCAATTTCAAAAAAATAAAATAAAAAATAAACGTTAGAATGTACTGTTTTAGGTAGCTTTTGAGAGCCATATTCAATCATCCAATCAAAAAGTGTCACAAAAAAGCAAAATTATGGATAAACAAATACTCTAAGAAAAGTCTAAGCAAAAAAACAAAAAGGAAAAAACTGAGAGACCTAAAATGATAAGTAAAAAAAAAAAAAATGGTTATTTTTTATTGATGGGTAGAGAATGCCCATTTGCACAATATTATATTCCAACCACCCTTGGCGCAGTGCTGAAGATGACAAAACAAATAGGGAATAGGATTAGATAGGTATCCAAGGAATCCAGAAATTGCACCACATTTTCTTCCTCCAATTGTTGTTCATGTTGTTCTTGATCTACTACTTCTGTGAAGCTTAGCGTTTGGTTTATTTATAAACCAAAAAATTAATTGGTGGATTTATAACTGAAGTGAGGGAGAGAAGAAGCCAAAAAAGCAAGAACAAAGAGTTATTTCTTTCTTTGAGAAAAAGAGAAGAGAGAGAGTCAGAGTAGTAATGAAGACAGAATTAAGTAGAAAATTTGAAAGAAAGAAAAAATAGAGCTTTTAATGCCAGCCCAAATATAGAAAGAGTTAAATGGAATTTGATTAAAGAATCCGAAAACGTTAGAAGAGGTAGAGTTTTTTTTTTTTTTTTTTT
>BKZX01028908.1:0-15683 GCA_014362285.1 Fagus crenata
TTTTTTTTTTTTTTTTTTTCATTATTAAAAATTGGCAGATTGTAGGTATGCATAAACTTTTCTTGTTATTGTCAAGTTACTGGCAATGACACAGTAATATTATTTTGGCCAACGCTCAATGTGCATGAATCTCATTATGGAAGGACTGTCGAAATTGTTATGCACTGACCATCAAAAGACTAGTCCTTTCTGTCTTTCATAGTCTGAGCTATTTTAACTTGCACCTCCTTTCCATCATGGTCCAACAATGTACCTATAATGATAGGCTACATCACTGATGGATATGGTCAAGTCAAGGACTACAATGAGCTTATTTATAACCAAGTCTACCAAATTAAGTAGAGCTATATCAATATACTAATATTTTACACCACAAAATATTGTATATAATATCACAAGAAATTGTGAATTATTTATTGATAATATATAGATACATCATAAAGTAGTATGTTGAGCCACATAATTCTAACACCTTCATCCACCGTAACGTGGGAAAGACTGGCAAGAATGGCCAAAGTGTTGAAAATGACTGGCAATGATTTCGGAACGTGCAGGAGCTTAGAGCAATACGAATCCATTTGAAGTGCAACCACAAAAGTAAGTACTTGGGAGAGATAAGCTTCAAAGTAAAATGTAATTTCTACCCCGGAATCCTTTGGTTGCCTCCAATAACAGTGGATGACTCAACCGGGCCAAGTTCTTGAACTTGGTAGCCTACGAGATGTGTGCGGATTTTGATAACGACTACGGGATCACCTCTTACATATCCTTCCTTGAGTCACTCATTGATGAACCTAAAGACGTTATAGACCTCAGGAAAGTGGGCATACTCCGCAACCTCCTTGGTAGTGATGACAAAGTGGCTCAAGTCTTCAATGAGATAGGCACTGACTTGGTGCCTAACCCCGAAATATATAGTGAAGTCAAACGCCTAATTCAGAACTACTACAAGAACGAGGGAAGACCTAGATATCTGAAGGCCTTCACATCCATTTCAGCAGCCCGTGGACTCTTATGGCTTTCCTTGCTGCATTATTCGCAATTTTGGCCACTGGCGTATAGACGGTGTACTCAGTCTTGTCATATTATCAACCAAAATGATATGAGATCGGAGGTACTGAAAATCTATTTGCTTTTCTAGTATCAACTGTATTTGCCATGCGTGTCATTTTAATAAGCTAAAATACACTGATTCTATGCCTTTTCAGTTTGTAGTTTCCAAATAAAAGTACCTTACAAGTTCTGTTCTACAGCAATCAGGATTTCAGAGGTACATGATACATCCTATGGCCATGTCATTCAGTTTGTCGAACTTGCAAGTTAGTATAAATAAGTCAGGGTGAATAATTTACTCGATCTCTTAATTTGATGATGTAATGTGTTTGAGATAATTTACCAGAAATTTATGTGTGGAGAGTGTTGAGTGTATTATGTAATAAAATTTGAGGACAAATAATTAATTTATCCAATATATCGCCTATGTTATGGTTGGTTATGAATTTATATATCCGTAAACATTTTTTCGCATATTAACTTTTGGATGAGAGACTCTTTAAATTTGAACTTGAGTATCCAATCATGATATAATATTTGCCCAACATTTATGCAAGAAAATAGGATGGAATCATTCCCAAGTTGTTACCATGTTCTATTGTAAACGCTCTTACCATGTGGAATTATTCAACTCTTAGACTTATTATATGAGCAATGTGTAGATGGTGTGAACTAATATTTACCCTTATTATATAATGGCCCTCCAAGCCAATACTGTTTTGTTTACTCCTATTTATTTATTTGGTTACAAAATGAAGTGGGCTTCATAGCCCAAAGGACCAAACGAAGCCGGCCGTACTAGCTCAAAACATAAAAATAAAGAAAGATGCTATTGTTGACCGTCCAAATAGAATGGGTCATGGGTCACTCTTAAGAAAGCACACAAATTTGTCAAGGATAGCCCACTTAAAGCAAACAAGTTGCCATCAATAGGTCACATTTCAAGCTCGAAGTACAATAAAAAAGGGACCTAGTAGGCTAAAAAACACCAACCCATACGACAAAAGGGCCGAAGCATCAAAGATTGAAGAGATACTTCACATTGAAGAAAGGCCTAATCTTTTGCGACCCATAAGGCAACAATTAATCATGGCCCAAGCATATGTAGATGCTGTTCATTTTCTCAGGCTTAGGGAGAATGATCTGGAGGTAAACAAGTGTTCTTCTAGGAGACCTTGAATTCCACTAGGCTCATTGATACAATGTCTACTGGTGAAGAGGCATGAGCTTTCCTTTCCATTTTTCTTCTCTCAAAACAATCATTGGTTGTCCTCCTAAAGCATTTAAATGTTCAACTACCATCTGAAACATTTTTCTCTAAACGAAGTTCGCTAGCGGTAATGAGGAAATAATTCCTCTTACAATTTGGACAAATGCACTTTCCTCCTAATTATCAAACCCAATATTGAAAGTCTAACGGGTCAATGCAGATCCTAGGGCTCAATGCAAAGTAAGTTTGAATTTAAAATCCTTTTGGAAGAACTCACTATAAAAACAAGGACAAATAGTACAACTCAAACAACACAACAACCCAATCAGCCCATGTACTACCCAAAACAATATCTATTGAAAGTAACAAAACTACTGCTCTCCTTCTTCCTTGAGACGCAGAGCCCATGTTCCTACAATCCTACTCATTTTAAGCCATGCACGCCTCCTATGAGGCGCTCTCTCCTTCATCACCAAATCACTCTAAGTTTCTCTCAATCTCCCTCTTATTTGAAGGACCCACACGGATAAACCAAGAATGAATCATGAGGGGAAGTATTCAGGATTTAAATTGAGCTAAAACTGATTCTCTAATTAAGCTCCAAATTCCATTCCAAACATCATGCAATATCTTTCTTATTTTCGGGCTCCCTTCAACATTTAGAGACAATCACGAGCCGCAACGTTTTTATTTTTATTTTTAATAACCTTAGGTGTCTGGGTCAGCATTCCATATATTAGGGGTGGCAAAATATGCCCAAACCCATTAACTCATCCAACCCACTCACTAATTACTCATCCAAACCCACTTATTTAAATAAAGGTTTAAATACCATTTTCGTCCTCAATTTTTGGCCTTTGTGTCAAATTGGTTCCTAACCTTTCAACTGTATCAAATTGGTCCTCAACCTTTCAACCTTGTATCAAAATGGTCCTTACCGTTAAGTGTTAAATGGAAAATACTGACGTGGCTAACAGTTTTTTTTTTTTAATATTAAAAATGTCTAACATGGCATACCAACTCAAATTTTAATAATAATAATAAAAAAAAAAGATTAAATTCAAAATGGGTAGGGTGTAAAATCCCACTTTTACACCCTCCAATCCGGACGTGCCACATAAGCACGTTTAAAATAAAATCTAAACTCTACGGCACACAATCACAACCTCATTTCTATGTCTTTCACTCTTTCTTCTTCTTCTTCTACATTGATCAACTCCTACTTCCCTCCTTCAAAACCCTCTTTCCCTCACAAACCCATAATATTTCTCTCTATCAAACCCTTCTTTCACTCACAAACCCATGATTGTGGCACCATTCGTTTCCTTCTTGTGGAGTTGTTTGGTTGCTGTGGAAAGAGAGGAATGAAATTTTATGGGGTTTGATTTGTTGGGTATTTTCATCATTGTATTGGGCATTTGGCTTTGTATTATGTGGAGTTTGTAAAGGTAACCATGAATTTTAATTCTTGTTTGAGATTGTGTTTTAAATTTTTTTCCATTTGCCGTTGCTTGCTTAAACATGATGAGGAAGTTTTTTTTTTTTTTGGGGTTCGTTCTTGTCTTTGTTTGCATTTTTTTATGGGTTCATTGTTGTCTCTGTCAAATTATTTCTCTTCTTCATCCTTTACCAAAAAAAAAAAAATCCCCTCTATATAGAAAACAAAGTTCCAAAAAAGCGAATATAAATGAACTTATTTTTAGAAAACAAATTTTTAGATTTGGGTGTGAGAGATGGGTTTGGGAGGGAAAGATGGTTTTGGAGAAGAGAGAGAGAGATAGGTTTGTGAGGGAAAGAGGGTTTTGAGAGAGAGAGAAAGATACTGGTGGCGGCCATGGGAGAGGGAAGCAGGAGCTGATCGGTGAAGAAAAAGAAGAAAGAGTGAAAGAGATAGAAATGAGGTTTTGATTGTGTGCGGTAGACATTTTTAATATTAAAAGTGGGGTTTTACACCCCATTCGCATTGAATTTAATCTTTTTGTTTATTATTAAATTTGAGTTGGCATGCCATGTCAAATATTTTTAATATTAAAAAAAAAATCGTTAGCCATGTCAGCATTTTCCATCCAATACTTAACGGCAAGGACCATTTTGACACAAGGTTGAAAGGTTGAGGACCAATTTGATATAGTTGAAAGGTTAGGGACTAATTTGGCACAAAGGCCAAATGTTGAAGACCAAAATAGTATTTAAACCTTAAATAAATGAGTAAATGCATGCTGATGACCCCCAATTAAGTTGGGTTTAATTGGGTTTTAAGTGGGTTGTTTATTGGGTATTTAACAAATTTATCCAAACCCACCTATTAATCATTTGAGGGTATTTTTGTCATTTTTATAGGGTTACATTTGTCATTTTAGAGATTTTAGGATATTTTGACCATATATATACATAAAATTATTGGATAAATGGATGAATTGGGTTTTACTTTAGATAATTGGGTTGGGTTGGATATGGGTAATACATACTTTAAATAGGTTTAAATGGCAATTGGTTTTTAAAAACTCAACCCATTTATTACCCGCTCAAACCCACCCATTTGACATCCTTACTGTAAATACACGCACCTTGACTAATCCTAGGAACATGCAACAGCCTACTAACACGTGTACCACGATAGGTACAAGACTTTGCCTTGGGTAGGTGGCCCTAAGAGGACTCGAATTAGTGACCATTGGGGAGCACACCCAAGACCGGACTAGTCAAGCTGCAAGGATTTGGGGGGGTCTAAACAGTGCCCTCACAAATAGTTATTCAAACTTGGTGATATTGAACCACATATGCTATGGGGACTTACATGGAGTCATCACTTAATTTTGTAAACAACAATTAAGAAAAACTAAGAAAAAACATCTTTTCGTTAACAAAAAGAAAAATTGTACAATGAACTTTTCTAAAATAACAAGTTACAAAGGCTTTGGTCTTAAATACAATATAAAACATAAAATGACAAGGTTTTGAATTCTAGTTACAATCTATCTATGAAAGCAAAAAGATCACAAACTAATCTTACATTCCCAAAGAATAGGTTTGTAGGCTAAGTTATTAGGTGAGAAGATGTTAAACACATTCCTAGCCTGATCTAATTCAGTCTCATAAGATCTAATGGCCACTAGTTTACTGATTCAAACAAATATTCGCATTCACGTCTCATTAATCATTGCATTCCAAAAATATATGCAATACAAATAAACAACCAAAGTTAATTTCAATCATGCATCTTTAATGAAACAAACAATTATGTTCATTGTGATCATCAAATTATTCTCAAAAAAATCAAAGCACAATGATTACACAGACAATTGTGCAGCAAGAGAAAAATTCCGCAAATTGGGAACTGGGTGCCGATCGGCACTCAGGATGCCCAATAGGACACTTAGGTCTTGACTCGAGTGCAGAACTAGAGGAAAAATCTATTTCACTTTTTCTCAGCAGATTCAATTATATTTCACATTTTTTCACAGATCCTAACATCATTCTAAGCATTAATGGGTGGAGATATTAATTACTCGATTTATAGATTAGGGGGATTGAACATAGACACAATAGATAGGGGAGGAGTGCAATTTGGTGACAAATACTAAAAGACTGATATTGAAAAATATGTCTTGTAATTTCACATGGAAGGGTTTTTAGTGTCTAATAAGTTTTAGTCCTAATTTATGAGAATTTCTACTACTTTTAGTTATATGGATTAAAAATATTTTAAATAGTTTATGGTTTCATTAGATCTTTTTAAAATCTACAGCTTAATTTGAAATCAGCCCAAATTATAGGGAATTATCTAATTTATCAAAATCTATAATAAACGGTAGCCACTCAGCATATGAGACAATTTTTTCAAATTATTTTATGTACATCAATATAAGTGGAAAACAAATTTTCCAGCAGTGAATCTCTCGTGTATCACATGCATATAATTCCCATTGTCTGAAGCAACATATTATTCATCTACATTTTTTGAGAAAATATGACCGTCACGAAGTTTATTAGTACTATATAGAACCATAGCACAGACTTCCACTTTTGCTTTATTCCAGGCTTGAAGATCGAGAAGATTAAATCACAAACAAAACTTTGCAAAAGAGCTTATACCAAACTTGCAGACAACCTCACACAAGTACGTAACATGTTTTTTCCTTTCTTTAGGAAATGATGATGTCAAGTTGTCATCTATTGAGGTTGATGGATAAAAAAACAAAGCATAGACGTTGCTAGAAGTAGTGGGGGCTTTTTTTTTTTTTTTCACATGCTATATATTATGTTATATATAGTAGTATAGAAAAATGATAAACATATTTCATGATGTAAATGAAATATTGTATAGCTGAAAGTCGTGTAGTTTAATTGACATAATTTGGTTTCTTTTATGAGAAGAATTAAGTTTAAATTGTCAACATCTTTGTTTTAAATAACGTATCATTAGTTTTTAACTTGGACATACTTAAATTATAAAAATTTAAATTAATAAGGATAATAACAATAAATCATCCTAATTCTTGGTAATATAAGTTAGATTTAATAAGATTAGATTAATTAACAAATCATGATATGAGATGAATATATTAAAGTAGTAAGATGTGAAAGATGTGTGGTGCAACTTGGGCATTGGTCATAACTTACAAAAGCAAAGTGTACAAAAAAAAAAAAAAGAAAAAAAAAAAAAGAGGATTTCTTTGATTTTTTGAATGATTCTCCAAAGAAATAAGTCACTTTAATATTTTATTAGTTAGAACAAGATTGGAGGTTGTGGACAGGGCGGGGGGTAAGAGGGGACCATGGTTGTCCTATACTTTTAAAATTCTCCCACCATTCTATATTTTATTAAAAAAATGTATATAAAATTTAAATGATGCCTCCCTTAATTTTTTTTAAATATTATTTTTATATAAATGGTTAATACATAATTTATTTTCATTTTTATTACTCTTATGACATAAGTAACTTATTAAATCAATGTTTATTGAAAGTGTATCTTCACAAGAATAAATAAGTTTATATAAATGATTAATTCATCATTTGTTTTTCTTATTACTCTTCTCATACGTAACTCATTAAACCAAATCATATTTAAGATATATGTTCCTAGAAATAAATAAATATATCTTCTTTAATAGAAACCTTCTTTATTTTTCAAAAATGTTTTTTTTCTTCTTCTTTATTTTGCATTTGGAGAATTAAAGATATAGACATTATGTTTCTATTTTTATTTTTTATTTTTAAAGAAATGACAATTAATTGCAGATTTTATAGGTAGGAGTTAAAGATCTTTGTTTCATTTTTCATATATAAGAGTTTTCTTTAGTTTTTGATTTTTTTATATTCTTTTCATATTGACTTGTATATATTAAGACATGCAAAAAAACGTTTATAATTTAAAATTGATTAATTTTTTTATATATCTCATAATTTTTATTTATTTCATTTGTTGATAAACTTGGATGTCTGGGCCAATGTTCTATAGGTATGCACACCTCAACTATTCTCAGAGAGACACGTAACACTCTACTAGCATGTGTACTACGATAGGAGCAAGACTTTACCTTGGGGTTGCCTTGGATAGGTGGCTCTAAGGGGACTTGAACTAATGGCCATTGAGAAGCACATCCAAGACCGAATCAGTTGAACTACGTCCATAAGGTTATATGTTTCATAATATTTAAAACTATTGATATATTCTAATCATGTAATATGTACATTATTTAATAAAAACTCTTGATCTAAATGTTTGAAGAACATTAAGTATAATCAATATGATTTAAAAAATTGTTCATAGTTTATCAATTGATTGATTTTTTTTTTTTTTATTTGAGATACGTAAAGAGTAATTGATGTAATTTTTTTTAATAAAAAAGAAAATAACATATGTTAAATCATGTTAGAGATATACTTTATGTATATATAAAATAAGCTACTCTTTAGATTGATTTATTTTTTATATATTTAGTCTAAGCCCTTTAAAAAAATTTCTAACTTCGCTATCATAAAAGAAAACATATTCAAAGAGATAATTTGGGAGTGACAATCAAATCCAAATTTCACAAAATCTTTCTATATACATGCATATATATATATATATATATATATATATTTAAAAAAAAAAAAATTAAAACTTAGGAAGGGCCATGGCCTCCTTGGACCTGTCCCCTTCCCTTATAGACTGGTTGGCAGGCGGAATCATAGCAAAAACTTTAAAAATTCCAAAAGTGTATATATGTAAGGACAGAGTTTGGCTACAAAAAGCTCACTACAGCCCACTATGTGTCACCTAATAAGATCATTTACTTGTGCTTTAAGTCACATGACCTATTTAATGAGTCATGTAACTTCTTTAAATAATACATGTGGATGGTCTTATAAGCTGCCGCATAGTAAGTTGTAACAAACAGATTATAAACCAATTTGTAGCCAAATCTTGTCCCGTATGTAATACCATCCCAGACAAATGAAAGCAGTACAACCATTCGGAAGTCAAATAACAAGCTTAATTTTGTAAAAGGTGAGAAAATTAGTCTGTTTTTGTTCTAATACAAGCTTCATCAAACTTGAGTCGTAAAATAAGTTACTAGTGCTTGATCCCAGACTTGATATATGAATAAAGTTAAAGAATCTAAAACTGCTTCAAGCTAACGTTTCCATGTTCGCTTAGCCTATATATATAAACATTAATATCTGGACAATGCGGTTATCATAGTCATAGACTCATAGTTACCTTGTTTTGGTAATTAAACTTAAACACTCACCATGGCCGGAACGGAGCATGTAATTTCCATGGATTCGAGAAAAGAAGCCGGTGAAACAAGCGGAGGCCACCATCAAGCTGTCAATGTCCCTGTGAATAGCAGCTATACCAGTTTCGAGGAAGAGAAGTTCAAGAAATTAAAGGAGGCGCGAGTCAAACGGCAGAATCAAGTGGCAACAAAACCAAAGATACGAAAGGTAATTTTTTTTTTTTAATGATTTCATGCATTCCATAAAGCCCAAAGTAATCGCCACCCAGGCTAAGAACTCTTGTATGTCCAAACTAGTGATTTTATCACAAATTAAAACCATATAGTTTAAAAAATAACAAATTAAACTGAGGTTTTAAAAAATAATAAATTAAAAAAGATGAATTACTAGAGCAAGTTCCAAGTTTCTTATGTTTTCTTTCTTACAGTTGAGTAGCGACCAAAGTTCTTTATTATTACCTTTTTTTAAGAAAACATAAGTAAAGGGGGGAGAAATGACAAATGTAGTGATGGAGCATAAATTTGTTTTGTTTGGCTGCATAGAATTTGGGCGTGTCTCTCTCTCTCTCTATATATATACATTATATATTTACTATGTACAATAGTTTAAATTAATATTATAAACACAATTCAATACAAGTTAAGTACTTTTTAATTCTAAAAAAAAAAAAAAAAAAAATTCATTAAATTTAATTCAATCTTGAGATGAGATTGACAAAAATATTAAATATCTTTTAACTTATTTTTAATCAACTTTCATTTAGGCACTACTAGACAATAAAAAACAAACATCAAAATTTAAGCATCTTTATTTAGGACCGTAAGTTGCTACATTTTAATAAATAAAAAAATAGTTTTTATTTTTTTTTTATTTTATAAAAAGAAAAAACAAAATTGGTATTAAAATAGCCCAATACCAATACATAAAGGAACATTTCGTTTTGGTACATAAACCACTACACCAAATCCCCTATTCTGTTTCGGTCAAAATTCCAGCCTATACCACCAATCACTTTAGTAGAATTCTGGCATTTCGGCCAGAACATGTATTCCAGACCGAAATTAATTTTATGATTTTTTTTTTTTTTTTTTTTTTTTGTAATTTTTTAAAGAAAGAAACACATTTTTATTAGATTTTGTGAACTTTTTGGATTGTTTAATTATATATGAGATTTTATAAATTTTTAGTTTGTTTAATATTGTATGAGATTTTATGAGTGTTTGGTATATTTAATTATGTATGAGAATTTATGAATCTTTGTATTTTATTAATGTTATATCTTGTATGAATTTACGTTAGTTAATTAGGTGGCATGAACTATAAAGTATGAACTTATTATAGAGTTTTTGCAAAAAAGAAGTTTTCAATATTAAAAAATTGAAAAAATCCTACTTAAGATCAATTATTTCACAAGAAGATTAAGTAGACTGATTATACATATTACCAATTGAAAACGAAATGTTAGTAGAACCTAAATACAAAACCTTAATTATAAATTAGCAAGAAGAATGAATTTTAAATTAATTAAAAAATATATAATATAAAAAGTTAAATAAATTTTATTTAATTGATGTTTAAATATACAAAAAGTCCAACTTAAAGTTATTGACTCAGGCCTCAAACTGTATCGAGTCAACCCTTAATATATAAAATGTAAAGAAAATAAATGAGGGAAGATATAAAGAGTGGGTAATTCATGTATATTATATTGTGGGCAAAAGATATGTTCATTTAGGGTCTGTTTGGAATGGTGGTGGAAGGAGGGAGAAGAGAAGAGATGAGAGTAGAGAGGAATGTTCATGGAATGTACTAATTTTTAATATTTTCTAGTCATGTTCTCTTCCCCTCTTCTCTACTCTACCTTCATCTCCCTCCATCCAAATTAACATTAAATTAGTGCAACTTTTGCTTTATAGTATAGTAGACTCATGTGGCCTAACAGTATACGTGGTTAAGATGTTGCATGCTAAGGTTAATGAGGCAGTGAACTTGTTACATTATTTGAAATAATATAAGTTAAATATTCAACCGTAATGGTGCAAACTGCCTTACAAAGAATGAAATATTACATCTTATTAGTATAAATTTATTTACATATATTATTTATTGGAATTTTGTTATATTGTTGTCAATTATGGAAAATTATACAATATTCATGGACTACACTAATGTCATACTCTCTCCTCTTACATGAATGGTGAGTTCCGCCATGAATTTAATTAACGGGGCTAACATTAATGTGAGAAGATAGAATATGACATTAATATATTCTTAAAATATTAATGTATAATTAGTTGTCAATTATTGATTACTCTGTAAATTTCTGAACTGCGGAACCATCAGGTTGTATTGCTGCAAGAACATAAGAATTTCAAAAGGTACCGTGAGCCAAGGGTGGTATCACTCGGTCCTATCCATCATGGTGATTCAAGGTATCGGCTAACAGAGGAGTACAAGCTTACATTGGCAGATGACTTCATTGAAAAAAGTGGCAAATGTGAGGAAGAATTATATGACATGATTAAGAATAACATCAAGCAATTGAGGCAGTACTTCGATGTGGAGGTGACAACTAAGTATAATGATGAAGCCCTCGCCTGGATATTGTTCGTGGACGGGTGTGCTACACTGAAATTCATAGATGCGGTTGTTTATGAGAAAGTAAAGGAGTTCAAAATTAAAAACGATCATGTGGCTTTTGTGCAACAAGATTTGTTTTTGTTGGAGAACCAACTTCCTTATCAACTCCTCGACGATTTAATGACAATGAGTAAAGAAGGACAAAATTTGAGGAAGGCGATCCTAAATTTCATCGATAGCCAAAGTATGATAGAAAATGAACAACCCATGGGTAAAAAATGGATAGAAATGGCAACCGATAAAGAAGCTATCCATCTTCTGGATCTTCTGCGGACAAGACTTCTAGCTGACGAAAGTGGCAATGCGCGTGAGGCTGGAGAAGGAGCAAAAAACACCAAAATGAGAGACTGGCAATCATTTCGCAACGTGCAGGAGCTTAGAGCAGCAGGAATTCATTTGGAGTCCAACCACAGTAGTTGCTTGAGAAAGATAACTTTCTCCAAAAAATGGAATTTCTATCCCGGAATACTTAAGTTGCCTCCAATAACAGTGGATGACTCAACCGGACCTAAATTCTTCAACTTGATAGCCTACGAGATGTGTCCGGATTTTGAAAATGACTACGGGATCACCTCTTACATATCCTTCCTTGATTCACTCATTGACGAAGACAAAGACGTTATAGATCTTAGGAATGCAGGCATACTCAGCAACTTCCTTGGCAGCGACCAAGAAGTGGCTCAAGTCTTCAATGAGATAGGCACCGACTTGGTGCCAAATCTCGAAATATATAGGGATGTCAGATACAAAATTCAGAAGTTCTATGACACGAAGTTGATGACTTGGATATCTGAAGTCCTTCACACCCATTTCAGCAGTCCGTGGACGGTCCTAGCTTTCGTTGGCGCATTATTTGTACTTGGTCTCACTATTGCACAGACGGTGTACACAGTCATTGCATATATAGACTCTAAAAATCAAAACAGTGGCCAAAAAAAGAATCCTAAAGCACCTAAACCTAAAGCAAAATTAGTATGAGATCAGAGGTACTAAATTTTTTTTTGCTTTTCTCTTTACAATTGCATATCTAATCTAACATGCATATAATTTCTTAAGCTTACACTGATTCTATGCCTTTTCAGTTTGTTGTTTCCAAATAAAAAGTACCTTACAAGTTCTGCACTTGTCACTAACAGGATTTCATATAGATCCAAATCTATCTATCTCTGGCATATCCTATTCATATGGCCATGTCATTTTGTTAGTTTTGTCAATCCAGAGTGAATAATGTACTCGATCTCTTAATTTGATGATGTAATGTGCTTGATAAACATAATAGTATCTGTCAGAATTTTATGTGTGAGGGTTGAGTGTATTATGTAATGAAGTTTGAAGTGAATAATTTATCCAATATATCGATTATTCTATGATTTGTGTTTGTAGTTAAAAGCATGAACTCCCGTGTCAGGTCAGTGTGGACTTGGTTATGAATTAATATATCAATAAGAATTTTCACCAGTTAACTTTTGGATGACAGGCTATAAATTTCAACCACAATTTGAGTTATCCATATGGTGAAATCATTAACAAGTTGTTAGCATATGCTATTAAAAATTCTTTTAGCTCATTTTATTTTGAGGCATAAAACAACAATTGTAACTAACGTATTTTTTCTCATATTCAAATGTCAATTAAATATTCAATAAAAAATATTATCTATAGTTAAAAAGTATTTAATGTATTTTGAGGGAGAATATTTTGGATATCAATTAATTTAGAGCAAATTTTGGTGTTCAGAGAGAATTTGTTCAATTGTTCCATTTGTATGTATGTGGAATACTAAACTATTAAGAGTTTGGAACTTGCACATAAGAATGCACAACCCACACTAAAAGAGATTTTCATTTATTGGTTAATAATTAGGTCTTAAATTTTGACACAAAAGAGAGTGACAATCAATGCACATCCTAATTTTTCTTCTATTTGAATTTTCTTATAGATTTAATTGTTAATATTTGAGAATTATTATTATTATTCTTTTTTTAAATAATTTAGTAGTTAAATACATAGATATTTAAAATAAATAAAAATTAAAAAAACTTGGGGCCTTAGGCCCTTACCCAAATGGCCTAGTGGGAGAGCCAACACCGATTGGTGGGAGAATTTATTCAACCCCAGCTGTATTATATATGTAGGCCTATAAACCAAGACAATTAAACCAATACGGTTTTGTTCATACCTTTTTTTATACCAAAAAAAAAAAAAAAAATGGCCTTCATAGTCCAAAAGAACAAACGAAGCAGCCTATGGGACCCAGCCTCCAAAAAGCTCAAATTACACATAAAAAGGGTTGTAGTAGGCTAAAAAACACCAATTCGTCCAACAAACGGGCCGTAAGACCAAAGATTAAGAGCAACTTCACATTCAAGAAAGATCGAGCCAATCTTTTAGGACCGATAAGGAAGGAATCCACCATGACCGTAACCTATATTGGATGTTGTTCATCTTCTCATGATTAAGGGGAATCGATCTAGAGGTATGGAAGTGTTCTCTTATGAGAGCTTGAAGTCTTCCATGCTCATTGATGCAAATGTCTATTGGGAGGCATTAGAACCATCGAGCAAGGTCTCAAGCTAAGCATGAATGAGTTGTCTTTTTCATT
Source organism: Fagus crenata (assembly GCA_014362285.1). Classification (NCBI taxonomy): domain Eukaryota; kingdom Viridiplantae; phylum Streptophyta; class Magnoliopsida; order Fagales; family Fagaceae; genus Fagus; species Fagus crenata. Next base: position 14,238 of record BKZX01028908.1, read on the forward strand.
GTGCTTCTATTAAAACAGCCATCAAATGTCATCCTTAAGCATTAAATGCTCAAATATACCCACTACCATTTGAAACATCGCTAGGGCCACTACTCAAAGTTCGCAGTAACGAGGAAATACTTTATTCTTACGGTTAGGACCAAATACACTTTCCACTTTTTAATTACCAAACCCAACAGTGAAAGTCAGACGGTCATTGCAGATCCTAGGGCTCAATCATTTTGGAACCTTATAACTCACTATAAAAATTGGGACAAAAGGAACTAAAACAACATAACAAATTTTCAAAAAAAAAAAACCAACAACAACAACAGCAACATAATAATAACCCTATGAGCCCATGTATTACCTAGAAAAAATCCATATAATGTAAGAAGACTCTCTCTTGTCCAAAATTCCTAGTTATCTTCTTCCATGAGACATAGTGCCTATGTTGTTACTTGTTAGAATGACAACATTGATATCATGATAGAATCACTGTTGTGACGCGTGATTGAGTAGCAAGCAAGGAAACAATATGTGATGTGAGGATAGTAGAGAATAAAAAGAGAGAGCAGAAGCACAAGGGTTACGTGGTTCAGCCTAACAGCCTACATCCACGAAGAAAAGCTCTAAATGGCTACATCTTTACAATGAGGCTTCCTGTATTACAATGAAGCCTTAGCAAGGTATTTATAGGAGACTAATCCTAGACTAACCATACATTAAATTAGGGTTATTATACTTGCAATACAAGTAACTTGCTTAATTTTCACACCAAATATTGGACTTGGGCCTTAACCAAGAATGTGTCTGATATATCTTTAACACTACTCATTTCTAGCCATGCACGCCTCCTAGGTAGCACTCTTTCCCTAATCACTGAATCACTCTAAGTTTCTTTCAATCTCTCTTAACTGAAGGACCCACAATCCACTCGGGTTAACTGAGACTAAGGGTGTCCCTGGTCGGTCGGGTCGGGTCGGATTTGGGGGTAATCCATTACCCGATCGACTCGATTGAGTTTGGTTTGTAGATATTCAATCAGTTGACCATCCACACAATTGGTCAAATAGGGCTGGTCGGTTGGCAGTTAGTTACGATCGACTACTAGTCGGTTGGAGAAGACAGTGGAGATCTAGCAACCACAAGTCTCACTCATATACACAGATCTCTCAAGGAACCATTAAATCATGAAAAGCAACCAGACAACCATTTAATCAAGAAAATCATCTCCAAATACAAAAGAAGAAGCTCAAACAAGTCAATACAAAAAATAAAACACTCATGGTTGGGTATGCTTGCCTCAAACCCAAGCTTCAAAACTCTCACAAAACCTTCACGAACTCCGATCTCCACATTCGACAAGCTTGCACACATCACCGTCCTCAGTCGTGGCATCGCCTTCATCCAATTCACCGAGAGAGAGAGAGAGAGAGAGAGAGAGAGAGAGAGAGAGAGAGAGAG
>BKZX01028908.1:15693-34806 GCA_014362285.1 Fagus crenata
GAGAGAGAGAGAGAGAGAGAGAGAGAGAGAGAGAGAGAGAGAGAGAGGGAGGGAGAGAGTCGTGACTGAGGAGAGAGTGTCACGCCCCAAACCCGATAGGGTCTAGTGCATGAGTAGACTACAACCCAAATCACCTATAAATTTTCTCTAACCATTTCAAAAGATTTACCTCAACCTAGAACATCAAATGTCTATTTTAAAAGATTCAAGTATAATAATCCATAAGGTTCGTACATTAAGCCATTTACATATATGTGTACATCCCCAAAACAAAGTCAGAGCTCTATTAACAATTATATTGTCCTCTGGCCACAAAAGAATGGAGGTCTGTGAATAATTACATATCAATATCATGTGTCTCAGTAGAATGAAAGTCATAACCACAAACAAATGACAAAATCACTATACAAAATCTTCGAGGATAAGCAACCCCAATAATAACTCTGGGTCTAACACACCGAAGGTTGCACCATCAAAAATCGAACCTCCATAGTGTAGTTGCCTAACTACTGCAACCCACAAAATTCATCTTGTCGAGTAGGCTCATAATTAAGCGGGAATGAGACAATGCCCGGTAAGTAGCGTAAATAATGGGGGTAGGGGAAATGCAAGTTGCATGATAATAAACATTTACGTAAACATGCTATAAAATTTGGGAATTTTCATGTGAGTTCTCTCAGAATCATCTTCCTTGTAATAATATGGACATATTTATAAGAATAATGCAGCACAAAACTTTTTAAAATATAAATCATGAAACTACATAATACCCCATGTGATCTATAACAATTATTCAAAACCATTTTAAAACCATAAAATACACCCCAAGGCCACATGACAAGGCATCACAAAGACGCAATATCCACTACAAAGATGGGATGCCACAAAGACATCATAATCACCAAAAAGAAGAAATTCCATGAAGATATCATAATCACCAAAAGGACGAAACGCTATGAAGACATCATAACTGCCACAAAGGCAAAATGCCAAGACACCATTATCACAAAGACAGTGGAATCCAATTGGGTAATCACACTATCACAGCACAAGAGTAAAACAACACAAAGTGCTCACATGCTAATATAATAAAAATACATAGCTCATCCTCAAGTAGTTTTATAAAATCTTTCAACATTTAAAGATTTCACAAAGCTTGTAATTTTTTCCAAATAAATTCCCAACCATTAAAAGTTACCATAATATATTTTGAATAACAAAATCCATGATAAAGCATCTTTAAAATCTCAATAATTTCATAATTGTATCAAATCAATCACTAAAAGATCAATGAAAGAGACTTATAAATTTCCAATCCAACAAATCATGCATTTCCTCATATACAATATCAAATACAATGCATTTTCTCATAAATAAATGAAAAAATAATAAGGTTAATACGCAAAATCCTTTAGGAAAAGTATAGTTCCACAATAATTTTCCAAAAAGTGTTTATACCTTAAAATGTCCATATGCAATAATGGTTTATCTTCATAAAAATCCCATTAAATAGCTACTTACTTGCAACCCGCTCAAAAATCCTAATCTTCAACGCTCCTAGGAGATTAATTAGAACCTATAGAAGACATGAACAAGCCTATGAAGACAAAATCATCTAAAACCTCAACTAACCCAAATACACTCAATGATAAGGAAAATTAGATTTAACGACTGTTAAAGTTAGCAATCCAAAATCCCTAAATTTTCACCATAGAGAAACCTCAAATGAACAACCTTTCCAAAAACAACATAATGTGAGAACCACGACCCTTAACCAATAAAGGTCTAAACATAATTCTCAAAAATGGTGATTACACTGTTTTCCATCATAATGTTTAGAGGAATTTACAATGGAGTCACCACCTAACTTTTATAACAAAAAGCTAAGAAAAAAGTTGGCGTGCGGATATCAAAGCTTCAACATAACCGAGCTCTCTACCCTTCGTGGGTTCTTTTCTGCCCTTCGTGGGTCTCATCTCCGCCCTTGTGGCTTGTCTCTAGTCCTTCATGGCTTATTTTCACATTGTGGGTTCATACCGCCTTAGTGTACCGTGTACATCTTGCCTTGAGCGAGTTTCATTGCATTCGTGGATGTGGGTTCATACCGCCTTAGTGTGCCGTGTACATCTTGCCTTGAGCGAGTTTCATTGCATTCGTGGATTCGTTTGGTGGTTCTCGAATTGTCAGCCTCGGTAATCATTGAGGCCCTTTTCAGGCGGCTAAAGGTGTGTTCTTGTGTGTGGCGTGAGTGAGTTTCGCACCATCTCTTTTGAGTTTTTTTGCTCTGTTGTTGTTGTTTTGAATGTAGCTGCTTTGATCTATGTGTTTGAGTGTGGCTTTGGGATCGGTGGTTAGAATCCTTAGGTTGTTTGGACATTTGTATTGTTGGGTGAGTTGTTTGATTGTTGCGGTCATGAGAATCCTTGGCTGGAACTGTCGAGGCATTTGCAATACCTCGACAGTGAGAGCCCTGAGGTCCCTAATAAAGACTCATCACCCATAAATTCTTTTCCTTTATAAAACAAAAGTTGGTGAGGATCGTATGGATAAGGTGATGAAAGCTGTTGGGTACGTTGGAAAATTAGCCATTAGTGCTAGAGGGAAATTGGGAGGCATTTGTATGTTATGGTCTAGTGTTTAATTCACATCTTATATCTGTTAAAGTTATGGAAGGTATGGGGGATTGGCATTTGGTGGGTTTCTATAGTCCCCCACACTTAGTTAGGAAGCAGGAAACTTGGGAAAATTTAGGGGCAGTTCTTGAATCAATGGAAGGCCCATGGATTTGTATGGGAGATTTTAATATGATTGTAGAAGAGGCAGAAAAAGTGGGAGGCAGACTTGGTAGTGGTTCAACGCCAAACTTTCTGAAAGATCTCATGTTTGATTTGGGTGTAGTTGATTTAGGTTTCTGTGGAAATAAATTCACTTGGACAAACAAGAGGTGGGGGAAGAATACTATCCAGGAAAGACTTGACAGGGGATTATCAAATATTAGTTTGAGACTAAAATTTCCGAAAGCTACCATATTTCACTTGGGAGCCATTAAATCAGATCACTGCCCTATGTTACTTGATACAAATCCTTCTGATGGCTTTACCTCGAGACCATTTAGATTTGAAGCCGCTTGGATGAGGGATTTCAAAAGTTTTGATGTTGTTGATAAAGCGTGGGGTGAAGAGGTGAAGGGTACATAATGTTTTAAACTTTGTAGAAAACAGCAAGCAACAAGACTGGCTCTTAAAAGATGGAATAAAGAGGAGTTTGGTTTTTGTCGAGTAAGAATAAATGATATTAGCAACCAAATTCTAGAAGTCCAGCAAAGAGAATGTACAAAAGCTAATCTCATAATTGAGGCCAACTTGCAAGCTAAACTTCAAGAATGGCTACTAAAGGATGAGATGGTATGGAAACAAAAATCTAGAGAAATTTGGCTCAAAGAGGGAGATAGAAATTCGTTCTTCCATCTTTCAACGATTATCAGAAGAAGAAGAAATTCAATTGATGCAGTAAGGAATCAATCAGGTTTGTGGATTACAGAGAAGAAAGAGATTAATGAATTCTTCTTGGAGAATTTCAAACAAGTCTTCACAGAGGAGGAAGTTGATTTCCCAGTTGATTTAGAAAACTTAATTCAGCCAAGCAGCTCCAATGAGGAAAACATAGAGATATGCACAACACCCACCCCTCATGAGATAAAAAAAGCTTTATTTGAGATGGCAGCACAAAAGGCACCTGGACCGGATGGACTACCTGTCATATTTTACAAGATATACTGGAAGATAGTCGGGGACTCTTTCATCAGAGCAGTCACTAGTTTTTTTGAAACAGGAAAAATGCACAGAGAGATCAACAAGTCTTTAATTGTACTCATTCCTAAGGTACTAGGCCCGACCTCCTTCAATCATTTTAGACCAATTAGTTTATGTAATGTTGTATACAAAACCATTGCTAAACTAATTGTTTCTAAGCTCCGTCTTTTACTGCATAAAAGAATCTCCCCAACCTAGTCCACATTCGTACTAGGAAGATGGATAGCAGAAAAAAGTGATTGTTCATGAAATTCTACATAGTTTTAAGAGGAGAAAGTTAAAAGGAGTTATGTTGGCTGCCAAGTTAGACCTACAAAAAGCTTATGATCAAGTCAACTGGAGTTTCCTAAAAACTGTTCTACAAAAGTTTGGCTTTGATGAGAAATTTGTAGGATGGATTATGGAGTGTGTTTCGTCTGTGTCCTCTGCGTTGCTCATTAATAGGGGGATTACGAGACACTTTAAGCCAAATAGAGGTTTGAGACAAGGGGACCCTTTATCCCTTTACCTTTTCATTCTTAATCAGGAAGTTTCGTCAAGATTACTGGAAAGGGAGCATCTTGAAGGCATACTTAGTGGAGTAAAGGCAAATATTGGGGGTCTTGCCATCACCCATACTATGTATGCTGATGATATAATGCTTTTTACCAAAGCAACAAGTAGGGAGGCCATGACACTAAATGATTGCTTAGAGAAATACTGTAAATGGTCTGGGCAACTAATTAATAGCCAAAAATTTGGGTTGATCTTCTCCAAATCTACACCACAAAGTTCATGTAGAAGGATGAAACACCTCTTGCAAATGGTGTTTAGCAAAAGATACAAGGTACTTTGGTGCTCCATTATTATTTTCACGCAGTAATACTAAAGATTTTAAATATTTGCAAGACATGGTTGAAGCAAAATTAATTGGCTGGAGGAGCAAATGCTTGTCATGGGCAGGGCAATGTACATTGATTAAAGCGGTTGCTCAAAGTATTCCAACCTAAGCCATGTCTACCTTTGAGGTTCCAACTACTGTATGTAACAAGTTAGATGCTTCTGCTAGGAGATTTTGGTGGAACCCAAAGAATTCAAATGGTAAGTACCTAGCTTGGAGATCTTGGGATCATTTGTGTCTTCCAAAAGGGGTAGGAGGGTTGGGTTTCAGGAAATCTAAGGATTTTAATAATGCTCTAATTGCAAAATTGGCGTGGATGGTAGCATCTAAGAGGGATAGCTTATGCATGGCAATTCTACGGAGTAAATATAAAGTAAGAGCTGATTGGTTGAGAAGAAAACCAGTCAAAGGAGCATCTTTAATTTGGAGAGCCATAGAGAAAACAAAGAATGTAATTGAGAAAGGTGCTTGCTTCCTATTTGGAGATGGATGTTTTATAAACGTATGGATGGATCCATGGATACCATAGATTGAAGGCTTCAAACCAAAACCAAGGGATCCATTAACTCCTAACAACTCAATGGCGGTAAGTAGTCTCATAAACTCCAGCACTCGTGAATGGAGATTAGATATGTTGGTTGATTTGTTTGAGTCGGAAACTGTGGTAGCAATACATAAAATCCACTTACCTTTTTTCTCAAGATTAGATAAGCTTGTGTGGATTAAAGATCCAAAGGGCCAGTTCTCCATTAAATCAGCATATAATACGTGTCAAGAAACCAGTACCAATCACTTGCAAGATCCTCTTTTGGAAGAAGTTGTGGAAATTAAAAGTGCATGATAGAGTGAAAATGCTTTTGTGGAGAATAGCCTCAAATGTCCTCCCTATAAAGGACAATCTTGCTAAAAAATTAGGCATTACTGACACTGATTGTCCATTATGTAATGAGGCCAACGAAACAGTAACTCATTTGTCCTTTGAGTGTCTAGTTGCCAGATTAATTTGGTTTGGTAGCTGCTGGAGTATCAGAAGTGACACTTTTCAGGTTGCAAATTGTGTTGACATTATAAAGTTGGTGCTTGATCCCCGTAATCCTTCTAGTGATAGAGATTTGAAGGAGCTAAGCTCACTCCAATTTGCCCTTTTACATTAGAAGCAATCTAGAACATGTGTAATAAAATGGCTCATGGAGCAGGACAGATAAATTTAATAGCTATAATCAAAAGCCTGGAGAAAAAAGTCATTGAATTCAAAGAAATTGTTGAGCCTCCTGAGTATCTGATGCAGGAAAAAGTCCAAACATTTTGGAAGCCTCCTCCACCAGGATATGTCAAAATCAATGTAGATGCAGCTGTGGCAAATTTTAGAACTACATTGGCAGTGGTAGCCCGAAATGACTATGGTAAAATTCTAAATGCTTGGGCCAAGGAACATATGGCAGGAGATGCATTGTTTGTAGAGTCTTTTGCATTTGTGTGGGCCCTTTAGTTGGCAAAAACAATGGTATGAAGAAGATTATAGTGGAGGGTGATGCAAAATTAGTCATTGATGCTTTATTGAGTAGTCCTGATGATGTTAGATGGGACATTGCTGCACTAATCAATGATGCTCTGTGTCTTGCTGGTACATTTTCTAGTTGTAAGTTTGGTTGGATTAAGCGGGAAGGTAATGTTGTTGCTCATAGTTTAGAAAAGTATGCTTCCCAATCCAAGTTTGTAGTCTGTAATAATGATCACATGCCACAGGTGTTGAGAGATGCCTTAAGGAATGATGTATTGCATTTTTCTTAAGTTAATGAAATCTTTACGTTATCAAAAAAAAAAAAAAAAAAAGCTTAGAAAAAAGTGTTATATTTTATTGATTGAATAAATAATATAATGGTTTGGAAAAGAAACAAATTACAATATTTTTCCCTAGATACAATCTAAGAAAAAAAAAAAAAATACAAGGGTTTGGTCCTAAATAGAATCTAAAAAAGAGAATAAATAGGATACATAAATTAATCTAATCAACCCCTAAGATTAGGATTTGGGGGCTAGGGGATTGGATGGGAAGGTGTTAGGCACCCATCCAACCTGACCTAGGTCAGTCTCTAAAGATCCATTAGTCTAAGTTTACAACCTCAAGTAAATTATACTTGCATTTGATTCATAGAATCACAACAGTACATGCAATGAAAAATTAAACAATGATTAATCATCAAGCATTTAAAATCATTTAAGCACACATCTCACATGAAAAAAAAAAATTTAAAGTTGCTGTAATTTTAATACAACATGTTAGAAATATCAAATTTGCATCATTCACAAAACAAAAACTAAAAACAATGCAATCTAGCAGTTGTGCATTAAAAATTAATATTAAAACCGAATCATGCATTTTACATAATTAAAGTTGCTGCATTAAATTAAAAAAGAGAGAATTGTACCTTTTGGGATGCAACCTCTTGAATGAGTGTCCCGGATTGAATTTGGTTGTAGTGGGATGCGGCCTCTTGATTGAGAATACTACCAGTTTTGAAAATTGTTTCTTTAGAAAAACCGTTAAATATGATTAAAAGAGATTAAAAATAGAATTGAAATATTAGAAATAGAGATTACAAAAAATGGCTTCTGTAATCTCTAGACTTGAATATAAGAACACGCTTATGTTCTTATTCCAAAGTCTAACCCTTTGCAAAAATTCTCTTGAATTTTGCTTAGGATTGCTCTGACTAATTTTTCGAACCCCCTAGTGAAATGAGAATATATTCAATTTATATGGCAACCCTAAAATGAACATACCCACGTTTTGGACATTATGGGAGTGCATTAGGGTTTTGGAAATTGGATGTACTTCATGAAAATATCGAAATTCTGATTGATTTTTAGGCTCTGATTGCGGGCCTATTTGGACCCTTTAAACATTTGAATTTGGAGATGGTCATAGACACATATTTGTAGCCCATCTTGTCAAATTTCCATCACAATTTGAATCAATTCAATCGGATAATTGAGTCAAAAGTTATGGTCGAAATACCGATCAGTGTACGAGCTGAAATCCAAATCCGAATTAAGCTTTGGATAATTCCGAGTTTTTTCACCTTTGGTCAACTTCTAGTGGATTTAGAAGTCCTTCTTTGGTTGAATTCGAGATTTCTTGATTTTAATTAATTTATTAATAGTTAATATGATAATAATTGATCAAAATAATTATCCCATTAGTTAAAAATAAATCACTTTTAGAATTATCCTTTGATAAATATCTTGTGCATGAATACTTACCATTTTAAGGTGTTTCAAACCAATAGGAAGTATGTTTTAATTGGTTTTAATTTAACCATTTAGAGGACCAATCAAATTAATTAACAAGTAATCCTATGTATATGAGCTTATGGTAAATATCATTTCAACCAATCAAATTTATTTCCTTAATAAAATCTTGGTTTTTGATCTGATTTCCAATTTGAAAAAATGCACTCTCATTCTTAATTCAATTTTGATCACTTAAAATATGATTTTAAATTTATGGACCAACTTTGAATTTTCAAGTTTGTGAAATTACCATTTTACTCATTGTGCACTAAAGTGTAAAAAAAGTAAAATTAATGGTTGCAAAATGGGGTGTCAACAGATGCCCCTCAATGGTGGAATTTATTCAATAAATAAACACCAATGCAAGTAGGACATCTCATTTTGTGACCATTAATTTATTCACGTGGGAATATAATGTCCTTGGACATTTGTGAGAATGCAACTCTCACAAATGTGGGGATACAACTTCAGAGAGTTATCTTACAGTGAATATTTTGAGAATACAATTCCGCAGAATTGCCTCAAAGAGACTTTTGTATAAATTGACTTTGGACAGTTGTCTTGAATGGAATATTTTGAGAATACAATTCCGTAAAATTGTCTTAAAGAAAACGTTTTGAGAATACAATTCCGTAAAATTGCCTCAAAGAGAAAGTGTTGGAATACAACTTCGGAAAGTTGCCCTAAAAGAATGCCGGGTGAGACTGTAATTCCGCAAAATTGCCTCAAAGAGAATGTTGTTGGATGCAACATCCGCAAAGTGCTCTAGGAAGAAATGGTTTGATGACATTGACTCAAGGTCACAATTTTGATCTTGGATTTTTAACTCAGGGTCAGATTTGATTTTCGACTCGGGGTCAATTTTTTTATTTTTTATTTTAATTTAGATGATGACTCAAGGTTAAGTCTTGATTTTCGACTTAGGGTTGAATTTGATTTTCCACTTGAGGTCGATTTTTTTATTTTATTTTTTATTTTTAATTTGGATGATGACTTAGGGTCAATTCTTGATTTTCGACTCAGGGTCGAATTTTTCTTCTTTTGATGATGACTCAGGGTCAAGATTCATTTACGTTTGGCTTTCAGTGGATGACTTTAGGTCAAGAATTTCAATTTTTTTTTTGTACGATTCGAGGTCCATGTTTAATCTTTGACTGGTGACTCGGGGTCAGGAATTAATTTTGATTGAGAGGTGGTTTGCTTGACTTTGAGGCTTAAATGATTGATTTTGGAGATTTTTTTTAAAGTGCTTATGAAGATTTGTCCATGAGGAATTTTTTTCATGAAGATTTTTTATTGTTAGCATTTTTTTAATATTCTCATTGTGAAAATTTTTTTATTCTTGGAGATTTTCCGTGGAGTTTTGTTTTGAAATTTTGTTCTTTGAGATTTTTCCATTGTGAAGATTTGTTCAATGCTCATCTTGAGGCTTAAAAATTGTTTTAGTTTGCTCGTATTGAGGCTTAAAATCTTTGTGTTGGTTATTTGACTCAGGGTCATTGGCTTAGGATTGGATTTCAAAATGGATGCTAACTCAAGATTGGAGTCTGGAATTTTGATTGACTTAGCTTATTTATTTAGGCTGGCTTTTTGCACAATTGAGTTGATTTTGTTGTTTCTTGATGTGTCTCTGAAATTTTGAGTTTGGTTATTGCTTTGTGATCATGGGTATGATTGAGTTTGTTTGATTGAAATGGGTATGGCCAAATTGGATTGGTTTTGTTGAAATTTTGCAACTTTTGAGACCAATGATCCCTTTTTTAAAAAAGAACTTTGTTGTTTTGATTTTCTTGAATTTGGTTGATTAAGTTTATGATGGGTAGCTGTTTTGGATTGACTCCATTTGGTTGAGATTTGATGGTTTGTTAACTAGGTGCAGTGGTTTTGCTTTTGGATTAATGAATTGATTCAAGTTTGGATGTTAAGCTTTGAATTTGTTTTCTTTGAATTGGAATTGCTATTTGTGGTGATTTTTAACTTGGTTGGTCAATTTTAAGTCTTGATTATTTTGAATTAGACTTGGTTAATTTTCTCATGATTGCATGATGGTGTTTGATTTGGTTCTTTGTTTTAGTTTTGATGGCTTTTTTGTTTATGTGTTAGGGGTGTTTGAGGAAATTAATCCTAGGAAGCAGAAATTGGTTTGGTATGCTTTAGATGTTGATAAGGTTGAATTTGATTTGTCGCAAGACCTTAAGTGTCATGCGTTTCTTTGTGTGAAAGTTGGGGTAAGTTTTGAATTTTTTTTTGTCTTGCTTAAGGCATGTGTGGTTAGAAATACATACCTTGGCTTTTCAATGCTTACCTTACCTCTTTCTCTTTTGAAGATGATAGCTTATTCCTTGGAGGATTAGGTTTCGTGCTTTCATTGGGGAATGGTATTTTGATGAAAATGTGGCAACATCTTTTTGGAGTGGGATGACTTTGACAACCAGCAAGAGACAACAAACAACTTCTTTTCTTTTGATTATCAGTTAGGCGCATGCTCCTAGTGTCATACATATGAGACAAAAATGTCAAATAGGTCATGCTTGCGATAAAAAGATCATGCTTGTAGACAAAGCAGATGGGTGGATGCCCTTAGTTTGGGCATATTTGGCCGAGGAAGATCATGTTGGCCAACAAAACAGATGAGTCAATGCCCCTAGTGTAGCATGCTTGCTTACAAAAATGTTGGCCTAATGCTCGTAATTTAGACATGTTATCACTTTGAGTTCTCAATCAGACCTAAGCTTAGGTCATTTGGATGCTTAAGATCGAGCCTTAGATAGGCTGCCTACATACCTCTTTGTGAGAGGATCAGGTCCAGACGTAGTTCATGAGTTTGACCTATCCAAAGGTCATGCAGATGATTGGGACCTAGTTTACAATAGATTGTCTACGTACCTCTTTTAAGAGGATCAGGTCCAGACGTAGTTCAAGAGTTTGACCTATCCAAACGTCATGCAAATGATTGGGACCGAGTCTACAATAGATTGCTTACGTACCTTTTTTGGGAGAATCAAGTCCAGATGTAGTTCAAGAGTTGGGACCTATCCATAAGGTCATTCAGATGATTGAGACCGAGTCTTTGATGGATTGCCTACGTACCTCTTTTGGGAGGATCAGGTCCAGACGTAGTTCAAAGAGATTGGACCTATCCATAAGGTCATTTAGATGATTGGGACTTAGTCTTTGATGGACTGCCTACGTACCTCTTTTGGGAGGATTACGTCCAGACGTAGTTCAAAGAGATTGGACTTATAAAAGGTCATGCAGATGATTGGGATGAGTTTATAATAGATTGCTTACGTACCTTTTTTGGGAGGATCAAGTCTAGACGTAGTTCAAGAGTTGGACCTATCCAAAGGTCATGCAGATAATTGGGATCGAGTCTACAATAGACTGCCTACGTACCTCTTTTGGGAGGATCAGGTCCAGATGTAGTTCAAGAAATTTGACCTATTCAAAGGTCGTTCAAATGAGTGGGACCGAGTCTTTGATAGATTGCCTACGTATCTCTTTTGGAAGGATCAGGTCAAGACGTAGTTCAAGAAAATTGGAAGACATTTGGTCAACCAATGTGATGATGGAGACTTCTGATGAAGTCTGCATGGTGATTTCAAAATGAGCTTATTCAAGAGAAATTTTTAAAATGAGTTGAATTTTCCTTTTAAAACTTTGTGGTGTAGAAACCTTTCTTTGCAATGTGGTGTTCTTGTCAGTTTTGAGAAAAATCATATTTTTCCTTTTTCAAATGAGCAAAAGGTAGTCCATTCGAATAGGTCTTTTGGCTGATCATGACATTCGATAGCCAAACCATTATCTTTTATTAGGAAGGATCGAGGTCATTGAATTCAAGTAAATAACCTTACTTTTTTACTTTGAGCATTATGAGATTGAATCCTTAAAGACAATCAAAGAATGTGCATGATAGTGCTTGAAGAATTGAAGGTATTCATTGAGAATAATCAAGGGGAATGCCTTTGATTTAGGAATTCTTTTCATTTGAGATTAAATAAAGGGAATGCTCCTAGTTTGAGAATTTTTTACTATTTGAAAGAAAACAAGGGGAGTGCCCCTAGTTTGAGAATTTTTATCTGAGAACAAATAAGGAGAGTGCCCTTAATTTGGGAATTCATTTTTGTTTGATGACAAACAAGGGGAGTGCCCCTAGCTTGGGAATTTTTTTCTATGATCAAATTAGGGGAGTGCCCCTAATTTGAGGATTTTCCTTTTCAAGATCTTTTCCTAGTAGCGCTTGACTACCTCGGGTTTTCTTTCTTTTCAATCTAAGAGAAATTATCACAAGAGTTATGCCTAAAAACTACCAAAACTTCAAAGAGGTCCTTATTGATAGGTTGTAATGTAGGCCGTGTTCAAGTATTTGAAATGAAAGATATATAAAAGGCTCAAAAACCCTTTTTGAATATTTTCCCTAAGTGTGCATTACTTAAAACTCAGACATTGGAGGAGCTTTCTCCTTTTTTATCAGTGCTTGCTTTTGAATCGGTTTCTTGAAAGTCTCTTCTCATTTGTCTCTCTTTATTTTATTTAAATTGTTCTTTTGTGAACTCATTCTTTTTGTTCAATTCTCGTATTTTGCTATTCAGCTTTGATGGACACTCATTTTTGGTTTTGAGGGAATTTCATCTTCCTTTCTCTCTTCAAGCTTTCAATCTCTTCTTTGAGTTTTTTTTTTTTTTTTTTTTTTTTTTAATGAAGCCCTAATTTTTACCTAGGCTGCCCTTTCGAGTTTTCAACCTACTGGGTTACCTTATTTTTTAGCTTAGGTCGCCCTTTCGGGTTTTCAACGTAACAGGTCTCTCTCTTTTTTTTTTTTTAAAAAAAAAAAATTTCTTCATAGTTATTTACTTTCTCATACACTCATGTTGCTCCGTGTCAATTTTAGTTTGTTGGACTCTTATATGAGCTTAACATGAATCTCTCATAGTTGGTGTGAATTAAGATTTCAAATTTGACCTTTCTTCAAGGTGGGTCTCGAGCAAGCCCCTAATCATCACACTTTCTTTTCAAACTTTTGGTACACTTGTTCCTCCTTTGTTGGCTTTTTTGCAGATGAACATTGGGTTTGACTCCTCCTCAGAATGAGGTTTGAGTATGTGCACACTTGATTTTTCCCCCCTTGGGTTTAGGTTTTTTATTATGTGTTCATGAAAAAGTGGCTAATTGTATGTAGACTCAAATGGGCTAGCAATGGATTAATTTGTAACAGGTTAATTCTGGGATGATGTGGTTTAGCCAAAGATGGCCTCCTATCCCTAGTAACGCTAGTTTGTTGGATCAAAGATATGACCTCTCTTGATAGACTTCTCTTAAGGTAAAAAGAAGTAATAACCCGTTGTTGTGACATCAAAATTTCTCAAAACAAGATTTTGCACTTTAATCAAATGACATGTGATTTTTCCCTTGATTACATTTAGGATCTCTTTTCCTTTTGTTTAAATTGTGAGCAAAGATCCTTACATGAATGAAATGAAGTTAATCACTTCTTTATGTAAATTAATCGGTAAGGCTATGGAATTTCATGATTTGCAAAAAGATTTTATCAAAGATATTTCCTTATGCACAATTTGAAAATGTGTTTTAAAAATTTTGAATTTTACTCACTCTAGAAGAAGAGCGATTCTTGATCTTGAAAGAACACCTTCTTTTGAAAACCAATCCACAAGATTTTTTTTTTCTTTTTGAATATGCACATTTTGAAAACCAGCAATGGTTGGAGATCATGCCAATTGAGTATTGGATGAATGGATGGACTCTTAGGCTTTGGGCTTTGAGGAGATTGGGAGTCATTAGGGGCCCATGCCTCTAGTTTTGGACTTTTCTTTGAAGCCAACTTAAAGGCCCATGCCCTTAGTTGGACAGAGAGATTTTTTTTTGGATTTTTTATTTTTTATGCTTGAAGTGAAAAATGTGAACAATAAATTCAAACAAACATTCCTATGATGAGTTTACAATCAAAACCTAAGCAACATGTTTCTAAGAATTCAAATGAGCAAACATAATGAACTTAAACAAAAGAAAAATAAAAAAACCCCATGAATGAGATCTTGGCTTAGGAGCTTGTGGAGTCTTCACTTGGCTCAACAGAAGTTGAATTAGTCACTGGGTGAAGATGGAGCAAAGGTCTTTTAGTCAATGAGGTCTTGGATGGCATGATCGGTCCCTTGAGTTCTCCATGGCATTGTTGAAGTCTTCTTGGTCCATTGAGAAATCTGACGATGAACAAACTGGGCTTTCTTCAAATTGATTCTTCAACAATTAGGCTTGATTCTTGTGGATCTTTGAGCAATGATTTGGGAATTTTGACTGCCTTTGTGAAACAAGCCCTTTTGTCAATTTTGAGCACAACCTTGCTGCATGTACTTAGACTCATTAGTTCAATGGACTGTGAGTTTCAAACTTGGGCCTTATTTCACAAAATCTCATGGGTGAACCATTGGATTTGGGACTTTGATTTAACGAGGTCCAAAATCATAAAAGTTGCAAACAGTGTACTTTGGGTTTTAATTCGAATAGGATCATGTGAAACTCAAGCATTGGGCTTAGAATATCACTTAGGAAAAGTGCCATGTGAGCCTTAAGCTTTGGGCTTGGGCCTTTTTTTCAAAATGACTGGATGGGTTCCAAGCGTTGGACTTGGGTTTTGAATTTATTAAAGTCATTTGGGTCTCAAATATTGGACTTAGGTCTTGATTCCAACAAGGTCATGAGAGCCTTAAGAGTTGAACTCGAGCTTCAATTTTAGCAAAGTGATGTAAACCTCAAGCCTTGGACTTGAGCTTTAATTCATGTAAGGTTAGACTTAAGTTCAAGGAAGGTCATGTGAGCCTCAAGCCTTGAGCTTGGGCTTCAATTCAAGTGAAGTCATGTTGGTCTTAAGCCTTGGGCTTGGACCTTCGATCCAATCAATGTCTTGTTGGGTTAGGTATCATTTTCTCAAAAAATGGGCCTAAGCTTTGGACTTGGACTTTCACTTCATGTTATTTTGGATTCCTAAACCATTCTTTAAGCATAAGCCCAAGAGTGGAACTTGAACTCTTTCTTTTCAAAAAGACCAAGTGGGCCTTAAGTACCAGACTTAGGCTTTTTTTTTTTTTTTTTTTTTAACACGACTAGATGGATTCTAAATTTTTGAATTTGGGCTTTGAATTTTCTTAGAATCATATGACTTTTAATCTCTTTAAAGTCATGTGGGCCTAAAACTTTGGACTTGATTGATTTTTGTCTTAAAAAAAGTGATTGGTTAAGAAAATTTTCTCTTTTGGGCTTTTTATGCACTTCAATGATGGATTTTAGTACCTTTAACTTCATGTGGGCTTCAAGCATTGGACTTGAGCTTGGATTCAAACAACATCAAAATGGGCCTCAAGCATTGGACTTGGGCTTAGGTTCAAACAAGAGCAAACAAGGCCTGGACTTGAGCCTAGGTTCAAACAGAAACAATCATGAATGCACGCTTTATTGGATTGGGCCATCCTAGAGGAAAGATCTAAATGGGCTTTTACATAAGGGTAGAGGGTAGGCTAAAAAGGTTTCCCATTACTTGGGCTCAACATACCCACCAATGCATGCGAGGGGCATCAAAGGCTCATAGTATTTTTCACCACTATATACTTGCTTGAGATGATTGAGAGTACGTATTCATGGGGTGGTAGGTTGGCCAAGGGTACTCGCATCCGAGGGGGACCGTGATCCAAGGCTACTACTACCGTGGCTTCTGAGCTAACCAACACACAATGCAAAATCACACGTGTAATGCATGACATACAAAATGACAATTATCAAAGCGAGTAACAAATAATAGCAAACAACTTGTGAACTGTAGACTAGGAATCCTATACTAGAGTTTAGCCCTCTAAGTCCCCAGTGGAGTCGCCACTATGAGAACCACGACCCTTAACCAATGAAAGTCTAAACATAATTCTCAAAAATGGTGATTACACTGTTTTTCATCCTAATGTTTAGGGGAATTTACAATGGAGTCGCCACATAACTTTTCTAACAAAAAGCTAAGAAAAAAGTGTTATCTTTTACTGATTGAAAAAATAATACAATGGTTTGGAAAAGAAACAAATTACAATATTTTGCCCTAGATACAATCTAAGAAAACAAAATACAAGGTTTTGGTCCTAAATACAATCTAAAAAAGAGAGTAAATAGGATACATAAACTAATCTAATCATCCCCTAAGATTAGGAATTGGGGGCTAGGGGATTGGATAGGAAGATGTCAGGCACCCATCCAACCTGACCTAGGTCAGTCTCTAAGGATCTATTAGTCTAAGTTCACAACCTTAAGCAAACCATATTCGTATTTGATTCATAGCAGCACAACAGTACATGCAATGAAAAATTAAACAATGATTAATCATCAAGCATTTAAAATCATTTAAGCACACATCTCACATGAAAAAGAAAATTTAAAGTTGCTGTAATTTTAATACAACATGTTAGAAAAATCAGATTTGCATCATTCACAAAACAGAAACCAAAAACAATGCAATCTAGCAGTTGTGCATTAAAAATTAATATTAAAACCTAATCATGCATTTTACATAATTAAAGTTGCTGCATTAAATTAAAAAAAAGAAAAAAAGAAAAAGAGGATTGTACCTTTTGGGATGCAACCTCTTGAATGAGTGTCCCGGATTGAATTTGATTGTAGTGAGATCCGGCCTCTTGATTGAGAATACCATCGGTCTTGAAAATTGTTTCTTGAGAAAAACCGTTAAATATGATTAAAAGAGATTAAAAATGGAATTGAAAGATTGGAAATTGAGATTACAAAAAATGACTTTTGTAATCTCTTGACTTTAATATAAGAACACACTTGTGTTCTTATTCAAAAGTCTAACCCTTTGCAAAAAATTCTCTTGAATTTTGCTTAGGATTGCTCTGACTAATTTTTCCAACCCCCTGGTGAAATGAGAATAATTTCTATTTATATGGCAGACCTAAAATGAACCTACCCACATTTTGGACCTCATGGGAGTGCATTAGGGTTTTTTAAATTGGATATACTTCATGAAAATCCCGAAATTCTGACTGATTTTTAGGTTCTGATTGCAGGCCTATTTTGACCCTCTAATCATTCAAAGTTGGAGATGGTCATTTGACACATATTTGTAGTCCATCTTGTCAGCTTTCCAGCCTAATTTGAATTAATTCAATCGGATAATTGAGTCAAAAGTTATGGTCGAAATACAAATCAGTGGACGGGCTGAAATCCAAATCCGAATTGGGCTTTGGATAATTCTGGGTTTTTTCACCTTTGGTCAACTTCTAGTGGATTTAGAAGTCTTTCTTTGGTTGAATTTGAGATTTCTTGATTTTAATTAATTTATTAATAATTAATATGATAATTATTGGTCAAAATAATTATCCCATTAGTTAAAAATAAATCAATTTAAGAATTATCCATTGATGAATATCTTGTGCATGAATACTTACCATGTTAAGGTGTTTTAAACCAATAGGAATTATTTATTAATTGATTTTAATTTAATCCTTTAGAGGACCAATCAAATTAATTAACAAGTAATCTTTTGCATGTGAACTTATGGTAAATATCATTTCAACCAATCAAATTTATTCCTTAATAAAATCTTGGTTTTTGATCCAATTTCCAATCCTAAAAAATGCACTGTCATTCTTAATTCAATTTTGATCACTTAAAATATGATTTTAAATTTATGGACCAATTTTGAATTTTCAAGTTTGTGAAATTACCATTTTACCCTTTGTGCACTAAAGTGTAAAAAAAGGAAATTAATGGTTGCAAAATGGGGTGTCAACACATAATAAGGTTACATAAATTTGTAAATAAACTAACAACATAATAAGAACCTCAAGGTTTAGAGTTTACCTTAAAACAATTGGGACAATGGAGCCTAGGAAGTCTCCTATAAAGTTTACCTTAAAATAATATTTTAAAAACCTCAATCCGTCCATCCAAATAAGTGCTCGTGGGAGGGTGGGTCGGTTTGAGTTGACGATTGGACACCCCTAATTGAGAGTACTGAATCATGAAAAGGAAAAATTCATGATAAATTGAG
Source organism: Fagus crenata (assembly GCA_014362285.1). Taxonomy (NCBI): domain Eukaryota; kingdom Viridiplantae; phylum Streptophyta; class Magnoliopsida; order Fagales; family Fagaceae; genus Fagus; species Fagus crenata. Next base: position 33,740 of record BKZX01028908.1, read on the forward strand.
CTAAATATGATTCTTTTATTAATTTCCAAGTTCCATTCAAACATGATACATTATATTTTTATTTTTTATTTTTAGGCTCCTTTCAACTTGTGAATGACCACCTGATGAATATTTTAGTTTTGGGATTTGTTGACAAAAGATTATTTTGTGGGTTGTAGTACTGTTGTGGACAGTTTCCAACTTGGAGCAAAAGAATTTGTCTCAATAGCCATTGGAAAGTTTCACCTATTGTTTATATATAAAAATATTATATATATAATATTGACTAATGTGCTAAATTGGTAGTTATATTATATGTGTAATATGTAAAGAAATATATGTGATTATATAGAAGTAACTTTTTAAAACTTCCATTTCCCATGTGTCATAATTTCCAAGCTTTATGGAAAAAGTTAATGATAAGATGTAACCAACTAACCACTATATAACTTCCATAATGTGGACATTTTCCAAGTCACTTGGGATAATTATTGAAAATTCCATTCAAACTTCTAGCATTCTTCAAACTTTACCTAAAATTAATCATAGGTCAATCAAATTACTCAGGCGGTGTCCAAAATACTATATATATGGTTATTGTAAGGTCTTCTCACTACAAGAAATTTGGTCTCAGTGACGACGGTCTCAGCGACGACTCAAAGTCACTGCTAATAGTGGTTGTCATTCTTGAGATTACATAGCACAAAATGCATATTATATATATATATATATAACGTCATTCTTGAGATTACATACCACAAAGTGCACATTTTTCACAAGAGCAAAAACAAGAAAACATACAATAGAACAACCACTAAAAGCCAAAAACTTTATCAAGAACATAAATGAGAATGGGTAAAGTAAGAAACAAATCACAAGTAAAAGTAACAACCACTAAAAGCCAAAAACTTAATCAAGAACATAAATGAGAATGGATAAAGTAAGAAACAAGCTCACCAGTAAAAGTAACAACCAATGTTCTTCTTTTTTAGTACAAGTGGTTTGGGAAAAGTGAGGGTGAGTGACAATGAGAGTTAGGGCTGGTGAGAGAGAGATAAAAACAAATTGGAGGAAAGACTTTACTAAAA